>CAXARO010001229.1:0-68440 GCA_963971305.1 Arcuatula senhousia
GCAGTGGTTATCGACCTAGTGGTCAAAAACAAAAGTATCAAAGAGGATGTCAATACTGGTTATATCAAGAATAATATCACAGCTACCATAAACTGGTTATATCAAGAATGATATCACAGCTACCATAAACTGGTTATATCAAGAACGATATCACAGATACCATAAATTGGTTTTATCAGGAATGATATTACAGCTACCATAAACTGGTTATATCAAGAATGATATCACAGCTACCATAAACTGGTTATATCAAGAATGATATCACAGATACCATAAATTGGTTTTATCAAGAATGATATCACATCTACCATAAACTGTTTATATCAAGAATGATATCACAGCTACCATAAATTGGTTATATAAAAAATGATATCACAGCTACCATACATTGGTTTTATCAGGAATGATATCACAGCTACCATAAACTGGTTATAACAAGAATGATATCACAGCTACTATCAAGAATGATATCATAGCTACCATAAACTGGTTATATCAAGAATGATATCACAGCTACCATAAACTGGTTTTATCAGGAATGATATCACAGCTGCCATAAACTGGTTATATCAAGAATGATATCACAGCTACCATAAATTGGTTTTATCAAGAATGATATCACAGATACCATAAATTGGTTTTATCAGGAATGATATCACAGCTACCATAAACTGGTTATATCAAGAATGATATCACAGCTACCATAAACTGGTTATATCAAGAATGATATCACAGATACCATAAACTTATTATATCAAGAATGATATCACAGCTACCATAAATTGGTTTTATCAGGAATGATATCACAGCTGCCATAAACTGGTTATATCAAGAATGATATCACAGATACCATACATTGGTTTTATCAGGAATGATATCACAGCTACCATAAACTGGTTATATCAATAATGATATCACAGCTACCATAAATTGGTTATATCAAGAATGATATCACAGCTACCATAAACTGGTTATATCAAGAATGAAATCACAGCTACCATAAATTGGTTATATCAAGAATGATATCACAGCTACCATAAACTGGTTATATCAAGAATGAAATCACAGCTACCATAAATTGGTTATATCAAGAATGATATCACAGCTGCCATAAACTGGTTATATCAAAAATGATATCACAGCTACCATAAACTGGTTATATCAAGTATGATATCACAGATACCATAAATTGGTTATATCAAGAATGATATCACAACTACCATAAACTGGTTTTATCAAGAATGATATCACAGCTACCATACATTGGTTTTATCAGGAATGATATCACAGCTACCATAAATTGGTTTTATCAGGAATGATATCACAGCTGCCATAAATTGGTTATACATGTATCAAGAATGATATCACAGCTACCATAAACTGGTTATATCAAGAATGATATCACAGCTACCATACATTGGTTTTATCAGGAATGATATCACAGCTGCCATAAATTGGTTATATCAAGAATGATATCACAGCTACAATAAACTGGTTATATCAAGAATGATATCACAGATACCATAAACTGGTTATATCAAGAATGATATCACAGCTACCATAAATTGGTTTTATCAGGAATGATATCACAGCTGCCATAAACTGGTTATATCAAAAATGATATCACAGCTACCATAAACTGGTTATATCAAGAATGATATCACAGCTACCATAAATTGGTTTTATCAAGAATGATATCACAGCTACCATAAATTGGTTATATCAAGAATGTTATCACAGCTACCATAAACTGGTTTTATCAGGAATGATATCACAGCTACCATTAACTGGTTATATCAAGAATGATATCACAGATACCATAAATTGGTTTTATCAAGAATGATATCACAGCTACCATAAACTGGTTGTATCAAGAATGATACCACAGCTGCCATACATTGGTTTTATCAAGAATGATATCACAGCTGCCATACATTGGTTTTATCAAGAATGATATCACAGCTACCATAAATTGGTTATATCAAGAATGATATCACAGCTACCATAAATTGGTTTTATCAGGAATGATATCACAGCTACCATAAACTGGTTATATCAAGAATGAAATCACAGCTGCCATAAACTGGTTTTATCAAGAATGATATCACAGCTACCATAAATTAGTTTTATCAGGAATGATATCACAGCTGCCATAAACTGGTTATATCAAAAATGATATCACAGCTACTATCAAGTATGATATCACAGATACCATAAATTGGTTATATCAAGAATGATATCACAGCTACCATAAACTGGTTATATCAAGAATGATATCACAGCTACCATAAACTGGTTATATCAAGAATGATATCACAGCTACCATAAACTGGTTATATCAAGAATGATATCACAGCTACCATACATTGGTTTTATCAGGAATGATATCACAGCTGCCATAAATTGGTTATATCAAGAATGATATCACAGATACCATACATTGGTTATATCAAGAATGATATCACAGCTACTATCAAGAATGATATCATAGCTACCATAAACTTGTTATATCAAGAATGATATCACAGCTACCATAAATTGGTTTTATCAAGAATGATATCACAGATACCATAAATTGGTTTTATCAGGAATGATATTACAGCTACCATAAACTGGTTATATCAAGAATGATATCACAGCTACCATAAACTGGTTATATCAAGAATGATATCACAGCTACCATAAACTGGTTATATCAAGAATGATATCACAGCTACCATAAACTGGTTGTATCCAGAATGATATCACAGCTACCATAAATTGGTTATATCAAGAATGATATCACAGCTACCATAAACTGGTTATATCAAGAATGATATCACATCTACCATAAACTGGTTATATCAAGAATGATATCACAGCTACCATAAATTGGTTTAATCAAGAATGATATCACAGCTACCATAAACTGGTTATATCAAGAATGATATCACAGCTACCATAAATTGGTTTTATCAAGAATGATATCACAGCTTCTATCAAGTATGATATCACAGATACCATAAATTGGTTATATCAAGAATGATATCACAGCTACCATAAACTGGTCATATCAAGAATGATATCACAGATACCATAAATTGGTTTCATCAAGAATGATATCACAGCTTCTATCAAGTATGATATCACAGCTATCATCAAGAATGATATCATAGCTACCATAAACTGGTTATATCAAGAATGATATCACAGCTACCATAAACTGGTTATATCAAGAATGATATCACAGCTACCATAAACTGGTTATATCAAGAATGATATCACAGCTACCATAAATTGGTTTTATCAAGAATGATATCACAGCTACCATAAACTGGTTATATCAAGAATGATATCACAGCTACCATACATTGGTTTTATCAAGAATGATATCACAGCGACCATAAACCGGTTATATCAAGAATGATATCACAGCTGCCATAAACTGGTTATATCAAGAATGATATCACAGCAACCATAAACTGGTTATATCAAGAATGATATCACAGCTACCATAAATTGGTTTCATCAAGAATGATATCGCAGCTACCATAAACTGGTTATATCAAGAATGATATCACAGCTACCATAAATTGGTTATATCAAGAATGATATCACAGCTACCATAAACTGGTTATATCAAGAATGATATCACAGATACCATAAACTGGTTATATCAGGAATGATATCACAGCTACCATAAACTGGTTATATCAAGAATGATATCACAGATACCATAAATTGGTTTTATCAAGAATGATATCACAGCTGCCATAAATTGGTTTTATCAGGAATGATATCACAGCTGCCATAAATTGGTTATATCAAGAATGATATCACAGCTGCCATAAACTTGTTATATCAAGAATGATATCACAGCTACCATAAATTGGTTATATCAAGAATGATATCACAGCTACTATCAAGTATGATATCACAGCTACCATAAACTGGTTATATCAAGAATGATATCACAGATACCATAAATTGGTTTTATCAAGAATGATATCACAGCTGCCATAAATTGGTTTTATCAGGAATGATATCACAGCTGCCATAACTTGGTTATATCAAGAATGATATCACAGCTACCATAAACTGGTTATATCAAGAATGATATCACGGATACCATAAATTGGTTTTATCAGGAATGATATCACAGCTGCCATAAATTGGTTTTATCAGGAATGATATCACAGCTGCCATAAATTGGTTATATCAAGAATGATATCACAGCTGCCATAAACTGGTTATATCAAGAATGATATCACAGCTACCATAAATTGGTTATATCAAGAATGATATCACAGCTACCATAAATTGGTTATATCAAGAATGATATCACAGCTACTATCAAGTATGATATCACAGCTACTATCAAGAATGATATCATAGCTACCATAAACTGGTTATAACAAGAATGATACCACAGCTACCATAAACTGGTTATATCAAGAATGATATCACAGATACCATAAACTGGTTGTATCAAGAATGATATCACAGCTACCATAAACTGGTTGTATCAAGAATGATATCACAGATACCATAAACTGGTTATATCGAGAATGATATCACAGCTACCATAAACTGGTTATATCAAGAATGATATCACAGATACCATAAACTGGTTATATCAAGAATGATATCACAGCTACCATAAACTGGTTATATCAAGAATGATATTACAGCTACCATAAACTGGTTATATCAAGAATGATATCACAGCTACCATAAACTGGTTATAGCAAGAATGATATCACAGATACCATAAACTGGTTATATCAAGAATGATATCACAGCTACCATAAACTGGTTGTATCAAGAATGATATCACAGCTACCATAAATTGGTTTTATCAAGAATGATATCACAGCTACCATAAATTGGTTTTATCAGGAATGATATCACAGCTACCATAAACTGGTTATATCAAGAATGATATCACAGCTACAATAAACTGGTTATATCAAGAATGATATCACAGCTACCATAAACTGGTTATATCAAGAATGATATCACAGCTACCATAAACTGGTTATATCAAGAATGATATCACAGCTACCATAAATTGGTTTTATCAAGAATGATATCACAGCTACCATAAACTGGTTATATCAAGAATGATACCACAGCTGCCATAAACTGGTTATATCAAGAATGATATCACAGCTACCATAAATTGGTTATATCAAGAATGATATCACAGATACCATAAACTGGTTATATCAAGAATGATATCACAGCTACCATAAATTGGTTTTATCAAGAATGATATCACAGCTGCCATAAACTGGTTTTATCAGGAATGATATCACAGCTGCCATAAACTGGTTATATCAAGAATGATATCACAGCTACCATAAACTGGTTTTATCAAGAATGATACCACAGCTCCCATTCATTGGTTTTATCAAGAATGATATCACAGCTGCCATAAACTGGTTATATCAAGAATGATATCACATCTACCATAAACTGATTATATCAAGAATGATATCACAGCTACCATAAACTGGTTGTATCAAGAATGATATCACAGCTGCCATAAATTGGTTTTATCAAGAATGATATCACAGCTGCCATACATTGGTTTTATCAAGAATGATATCACATCTACCATAAACTGGTTATATCAAGAATGATATCACAGCAACCATAAACTGGTTATATCAAGAATGATATCACAGCTACCATAAATTGGTTTTATCAAGAATGATATCACAGCTACCATAAACTGGTTATATCAAGAATGATATCACAGCTACCATAAATTGGTTATATCAAGAATGATATCACAGCTACCGTAAACTGGTTATATCAAGAATGATATCACAGCTGCCATAAATTGGTTTTATCAAGAATGATATCACAGCTGCCATACATTGGTTTTATCAAGAATGATATCACATCTACCATAAACTGGTTATATCAAGAATGATATCACAGCAACCATAAACTGGTTATATCAAGAATGATATCACAGCTACCATAAATTGGTTTTATCAAGAATGATATCACAGCTACCATAAACTGGTTATATCAAAAATGATATCACAGCTACCATAAATTGGTTATATCAAGAATGATATCACAGCTACCGTAAACTGGTTATATCAAGAATGATATCACAGATACCATAAACTGGTTATATCAGGAATGATATCACAGCTACCATAAACTGGTTATATCAAGAATGATATCACAGCTACCATAAACTGGTTATATCAAGAATGATATCACAGATACCATAAATTGGTTTTATCAAGAATGATATCACAGCTGCAATAAATTGGTTTTATCAGGAATGATATCACAGCTGCCATAAATTGGTTATATCAAGAATGATATCACAGCTACCATAAACTGGTTATATCAAGAATGATATCACAGATACCATAAACTGGTTATATCAGGAATGATATCACAGCTACCATAAACTGGTTATATCAAGAATGATATCACAGCTACCATAAATTGGTTATATCAAGAATGATATCACAGCTACTATCAAGTATGATATCACAGCTACCATAAACTGGTTATATCAAGAATGATATCACAGATACCATAAATTGGTTATATCAAGAATGATATCACAGCTGCCATAAATTGGTTTTATCAGGAATGATATCACAGCTGCCATAACTTGGTTATATCAAGTATGATATCACAGCTACCATAAACTGGTTATATCAAGAATGATATCACAGATACCATAAATTGGTTTTATCAGGAATGATATCACAGCTGCCATAAATTGGTTTTATCAGGAATGATATCACAGCTGCCATAAATTGGTTATATCAAGAATGATATCACAGCTGCCATAAACTGGTTATATCAAGAATGATATCACAGCTACCATAAATTGGTTATATCAAGAATGATATCACAGCTACCATAAATTGGTTATATCAAGAATGATATCACAGCTACTATCAAGTATGATATCACAGCTACTATCAAGAATGATATCATAGCTACCATAAACTGGTTATATCAAGAATGATACCACAGCTACCATAAACTGGTTATATCAAGAATGATATCACAGATACCATAAACTGGTTGTATCAAGAATGATATCACAGCTACCATAAACTGGTTGTATCAAGAATGATATCACAGATACCATAAACTGGTTATATCGAGAATGATATCACAGCTACCATAAACTGGTTATATCAAGAATGATATCACAGATACCATAAACTGGTTATATCAAGAATGATATCACAGCTACCATAAACTGGTTATATCAAGAATGATATTACAGCTACCATAAACTGGTTATATCAAGAATGATATCACAGCTACCATAAACTGGTTATAGCAAGAATGATATCACAGATACCATAAACTGGTTATATCAAGAATGATATCACAGATACCATAAACTGGTTGTATCAAGAATGATATCTTAGCTACCATAAATTGGTTTTATCAAGAATGATATCACAGCTACCATAAATTGGTTTTATCAGGAATGATATCACAGCTACCATAAACTGGTTATATCAAGAATGATATCACAGCTACCATAAACTGGTTATATCAAGAATGATATCACAGCTACCATAAACTGGTTATATGAAGAATGATATCACAGCTACCATAAACTCGTTATATCAAGAATGATATCACAGCTACCATAAATTGGTTTTATCAAGAATGATATCACAGCTACCATAAACTGGTTATATCAAGAATGATACCACAGCTGCCATCAACTGGTTATATCAAGAATGATATCACAGCTACCATAAATTGGTTATATCAAGAATGATATCACAGATACCATAAACTGGTTATATCAAGAATGATATCACAGCTACCATAAATTGGTTTTATCAAGAATGATATCACAGCTGCCATAAACTGGTTTTATCAGGAATGATATCACAGCTGCCATAAACTGGTTATATCAAGAATGATATCACAGCTACCATAAACTGGTTTTATCAAGAATGATACCACAGCTCCCATACATTGGTTTAATCAAGAATGATATCACAGCTGCCATAAACTGGTTATATCAAGAATGATATCACATCTACCATAAACTGATTATATCAAGAATGATATCACAGCTACCATAAACTGGTTGTATCAAGAATGATATCACAGCTGCCATAAATTGGTTTTATCAAGAATGATATCACAGCTGCCATACATTGGTTTTATCAAGAATGATATCACATCTACCATAAACTGGTTATATCAAGAATGATATCACAGCAACCATAAACTGGTTATATCAAGAATGATATCACAGCTACCATAAATTGGTTTTATCAAGAATGATACCACAGCTACCATAAACTGGTTATATCAAGAATGATATCACAGCTACCATAAATTGGTTATATCAAGAATGATATCACAGCTACCGTAAACTGGTTATATCAAGAATGATATCACAGATACCATAAACTGGTTATATCAGGAATGATATCACAGCTACCATAAACTGGTTATATCAGGAATGATATCACAGCTACCATAAACTGGTTATATCAAGAATGATATCACAGATACCATAAATTGGTTTTATCAAGAATGATATCACAGCTGCCATAAATTGGTTTTATCAGGAATGATATCACAGCTGCCATAAATTGGTTATATCAAGAATGATATCACAGCTGCCATAAACTGGTTATATCAAGAATGATATCACAGCTACCATAAATTGGTTATATCAAAAATGATATCACAGCTACTATCAAGTATGATATCACAGCTACCATAAACTGGTTATATCAAGAATGATATCACAGATACCATAAATTGGTTTTATCAAGAATGATATCACAGCTGCCATAAATTGGTTTTATCAGGAATGATATCACAGCTGCCATAACTTGGTTATATCAAGAATGATATCACAGCTACCATAAACTGGTTATATCAAGAATGATATCACAGATACCATAAATTGGTTTTATCAGGAATGATATCACAGCTGCCATAAATTGGTTTTATCAGGAATGATATCACAGCTGCCATAAATTGGTTATATCAAGAATGATATCACAGCTGCCATAAACTGGTTATATCAAGAATGATATCACAGCTACCATAAATTGGTTATATCAAGAATGATATCACAGCTACTATCAAGTATGATATCACAGCTACTATCAAGAATGATATCATAGCTACCATAAACTGGTTCTATCAAGAATGATACCACAGCTACCATAAACTGGTTATATCAAGAATGATATCACAGATACCATAAACTGGTTGTATCAAGAATGATATCACAGCTACCATAAACTGGTTGTATCAAGAATGATATCAAAGATACCATAAACTGGTTATATCAAGAATGATATTACAGCTACCATAAACTGGTTGTATCAAGAATGATATCACAGCTACCATAAACTGGTTGTATCAAGAATGATATCACAGATACCATAAACTGGTTATATCAAGAATGATATCACAGCTACCATAAACTGGTTATATCAAGAATGATATCACAGCTACCATAAACTGGTTATAGCAAGAATGATATCACAGATACCATAAACTGGTTATATCAAGAATGATATCACAGCTACCATAAACTGGTTATATCAAGAATGATATCACAGCTACCATAAATTGGTTTTATCAAGAATGATATCACAGCTACCATAAATTGGTTTTATCAGGAATGATTTCACAGCTACCATAAACTGGTTATATCAAGAATGATATCACAGCTACCATAAACTGGTTATATCAAGAATGATATCACAGCTGCCATAAACTGGTTTTATCAAGAATGATATCACAGCTACCATAAATTGGTTTTATCAGGAATGATATCACAGCTGCCATAAACTGGTTATATCAAAAATGATATCACAGCTACTATCAAGTATGATATCACAGATACCATAAATTGGTTATATCAAGAATGATATCACAGCTACCATAAACTGGTTATATCGAGAATGATATCACAGCTACCATAAACTGGTTATATCAAGAATGATATCACAGCTACCATAAACTGGTTATATCAAGAATGATATCACAGCTACCATACATTGGTTTTATCAGGAATGATATCACAGCTGCCATAAATTGGTTATATCAAGAATAATATCACAGCTACCATACATTGGTTATATCAAGAATGATATCACAACTTCTATCAAGAATGATATCATAGCTACCATAAACTTGTTATATCAAGAATGATATCACAGCTACCATAAACTGGTTTTATCAGGAATGATATCACAGCTGCCATAAACTGGTTATATCAAGAATGATATCACAGCTACCATAAATTGGTTTTATCAAGAATGATATCACAGATACCATAAATTGGTTTTATCAGGAATGATATTACAGCTACCATAAACTGGTTATATCAAGAATGATATCACAGCTACCATAAACTGGTTATATCAAGAATGATATCACAGCTACCATAAACTGGTTATATCAAGAATGATATCACAGCTACCATAAAATGGTTGTATCCAGAATGATATCACAGCTACCATAAATTGGTTATATCAAGAATGATATCACAGCTACCATAAACTGGTTATATCAAGAATGATATCACATCTACCATAAACTGGTTATATCAAGAATGATATCACAGCTACCATAAATTGGTTTAATCAAGAATGATATCACAGCTACCATAAACTGGTTATATCAAGAATGATATCACAGCTACCATAAATTGGTTTTATCAAGAATGATATCACAGCTTTGTAACAACCCGTTTTGCAATAAACTCCCCGTTTTGCAATAAAATATTTTTTTCTTTGTTTTATCATGTTTTAGGTACACAAGGGTTCCAAATGATCATTGATGAAGTTTAAGATAAAAAAATATTGTTTTTAGATATAAATTAATATGATTTAACTACTTTATTGCAAAACGGGTTGATAACAATATGTTCCGTTTTTTGCACAGACCTCCCCGTTTTGCAATAAAATATTTTTTCTTTGATTTTTTATCATTTATGGACATAATGGTTGCAAATGGTCACCACGTAAGCTTAAAATGACAAATATTGTTTTTAAACATTCACAAGAGGTTCCTAGGAGCCTAAATCGCTCATATTTTCTTTGTTTATCATGTTTTTAGTACACAATGGTTCTAAATGGTCACCAATGAAAGTTAAGATAAAAAATATTGTTTTTAGATATAAATTAATATGATTTAACTACTTTATTGCAAAACGGGTTGATAACAATATGTTCTGTTTTTTGCACAGACCTCCCCGTTTTGCAATAAAATATTATTTCTTTGATTTTTTATCATTTATGGACATAATGGTTGCAAATGGTCACCACTTAAGCTTAAAATATCAAATATTGTGTTTAAACATAAACAAGAGGCTCCTAGGAGCCTGAATCGCTTTTATTTTCTTTGTTTATCATGTTTTTAGTACACAATGGTTCTAAATGGTCACCAATGAAAGTTAAGATAAAAAAATATTGTTTTTAGATATAAATAAATATGATTTAACTCTTTATTGCAAAACGGGTTGATAACAATATCATCCTTTTTTTGCACAGACCTCCCCGTTTTGCAATAAAATATTTTTTCTTTGATTTTTTATCATTTATGGACATAATGGTTGCAAATGGTCACCACTTAAGCTTAAAATGACAAATATTGTTTATAAACATTCACAAGAGGTTCCTAGGAGCCTGAATCGCTCATATTTTCTTTGTTGATCATGTTTTTAGTACACAATGGTTCTAAATGGTCACCAATGAAAGTTAAGATAACAAAATATTGTTTTTAGATAAAAATTAATATGATTTAACAACTTTATTGCAAAACGGGTTGATAACAATATGTTCCGTTTTTTGCACAGACCTCCCCGTTTTGCAATAAAATATTTTTTCTTTGATTTTTTATCATTTATGGACATAATGGTTGCAAATGGTCACCACTTTAGCTTAAAATATCAAATATTGTGTTTAAACATAAACAAGAGGCTCCTAGGAGCCTGAATCGCTTATATTTTCTTTGTTTATCATGTTTTTAGTACACAATGGTTCTAAATGGTCACCAATGAAAGTTAAGATAAAAAAATATTGTTTTTAGATATAAATTAATATGATTTAACTCTTTATTGCAAAACGGGTTGATAACAATATGTTCTTTTTTTTGCACAGACCTCCCCGTTTTGCAATAAAATATTTTTTCCTTGATTTTTTATCATTTATGGACATAATGGTTGCAAATGGTCACCACTTAAGCTTAAAATAACAAATATTGTTTTTAAACATTCACAAGAGGTTCCTAGGAGCCTGAATCGCTCATATTTTATTTGTTTATCATGTTTTTAGTACACAATGGTTCTAAATGGTCACCAATGAAAGTTAGGATAAAAAATATTGTTTTTAGATATAATTTAATATGATTTAACTACTTTATTGCAAAATGGGTTGATAACAATATGTTCCGTTTTTTGCACAGACCTCCCCGTTTTGCAATAAAATATTTTTTCTTTGATTTTTTTATCATTTATGGACATTATGGTTGCAAATGGTCACCACTTAAGCTTAAAATGACAAATATTGTTTTTAAACATTCACAAGAGGTTCCTAGGAGCCTGAATCGCTCATATTTTATTTGTTTATCAGGTTTTTAGTACACAATGGTTCTAAATGGTCACCAATGAAAGTTAAGATAAAAAAATATTGTTTTTAGATATAAATTAATATGATTTAACTCTTTATTGCAAAACGGGTTGATAACAATATGTTCTTTTTTTTGCACAGGCCTCCCCGTTTTGCAATAAAATATTTTTTCCTTGATTTTTTATCATTTATGGACATAATGGTTGCAAATGGTCACCACTTAAGCTTAAAATAACAAATATTGTTTTAAACATAAACAAGAGGTTCCTAGGAGCCTGAATCGCTCATATTTTATTTGTTTATCATGTTTTTAGTACACAATGGTTCTAAATGGTCACCAATGAAAGTTAGGATAAAAAATATTGTTTTTAGATATAAATTAATATGATTTAACTACTTTATTGCAAAATGGGTTGATAACAATATGTTCTGTTTTTTGCACAGACCTCCCCGTTTTGCAATAAATTATTTTTTCTTTGATTTTTTTATCATTTATGGACATTATGGTTGCAAATGGTCACCACTTAAGCTTAAAATGACAAATATTGTTTATAAACATTCACAAGAGGTTCCTAGGAGCCTGAATCGCTCATATTTTCTTTGTTGATCATGTTTTTAGTACACAATGGTTCTAAATGGTCCCCAATGAAAGTTAAGATAAAAAAATATTGTTTTTAGATATAAATTAATATGATTTAACTACTTTTTTGCAAAACGGGTTGATAACAATATGTTCAGTTTTTTTGCACAGACCTCCCCGTTTTGCAATAAAATATTGTTTCCTTGATTTTTTATCATTTATGGACATAATGGTTGCAAATGGTCACCACTTAAGCTTAAAATAACAAATATTGATTTTAAACATAAACAAGAGGTTCCTAGGAGCCTGAATCGCTCATATTTTCTTTGTTTATCATGTTTTTAGTACACAATGGTTCTAAATGGTCACCAATGAAAGTTAAGATAAAAAAATATTGTTTTTAGATATAAATAAATATGATTTAACTCTTTATTGCAAAACGGGTTGATAACAATATGTTCCTTTTTTGCACAGACCTCCCCGTTTTGAAATAAAATATTTTTTCTTTGATTTTTTATCATTTATGGACATAATGGTTGCAAATGGTCACCATTTAAGCTTAAAATGACAAATATTGTTTTCAAACATAAACAATAGGTTCCTAGGAGCCTGAATCGCTCATATTTTCTTTGTTTATCATGTTTTTAGTACACAATGGTTCTAAATGGTCACCAATGAAAGTTAAGATAAAAAAATATTGTTTTTAGATATAAATTAATATGATTTAACTACTTTATTGCAAAACGGGTTAATAACAATATGTTCAGTTTTTTGCACAGACCTCCCCGTTTTGCAATAAAATATTTTTTCTTTGATTTTTTATCATTTATGGACATAATGGTTGCAAATGGTCACCACTTAAGCTTAAAATAACAAATATTGTTTTTAAACATAAACAAGAGGTTCCCAGGAGCCTGAACCGCTCACCTGGTCTTAATTAGCTATCACCCATAGAATAAAACATAATCTGACAAAAACCACCCAATGAAAACTTTAGCTCAATATTTGTAACTCTAGTAGGCCAGAAACACAATTTCTTACCTTTAAGGGGCTTTAAGACAACCATGACCCTATGAATACATCAGTAAAGCTGAATGAGCTGAACAATTAAGCAAGCAACAGCTATTCTCTATATGCAATAGTTTTCATTCTATAGGCCAAAAAAAAAATGCAAAAATGTTATTTTTGACCTTCAAAGGGCCGTAAATCCTGTAAGGGGTCGTCTGAAAATTTATACCCAATGGAGATTTTTGTAGAGCTTTTGATTATGTAGCAGTAGCATGACATAGGATTTCATCTATCTCTTAAACTTTTTGATATACAAGCCAAAAACACTGGTCTAACTCCATGGTCTATTTTTAGTAGCAGCTGTTATGTTATTTGACGGATCAGTATGTTATTTGACGGATCAGAATTCGAAACACAAAGTTTGGTGCAGGACACCCTAAGAATTTACCATACCAAGTTTCATTTAATTTTGTTTACTACTTTCTTGGAAGATTTTTGAAAAAAAAGTTTGAAAAATGCTATTTTTCACCTTTAAGGGACCATCTGACAACTTCGACCCAATGGAGACATTTGTAGATCTGAATGAGCTGAACATTTAAGCAAGCAACAGCTTTTCTGTATCTGCAATAGTTTTCATTCTATAGGTCAAAAACTTGAAAAAGTAATTTTTTACCTTTAAGAGGCCGTTACCCCTTTCAGAGGTCATCTGACAACTTCGACTCATTAAATATTTATGTAGAACTTTAGATGCTGAAGCAGTAGCGTGGCATCTTATTTTATCTATCTCTTATACTTAACAAGCCAAAACCAGTGGTCTGACCACCCTGGTTTATTTTAAGCAACGGTAGCCAGGTTTTTGACCGATCAAAAATCGAAACTCAAGTTTGGTGTAGGACACATTAAGGATCAACCATACCAAGGTTCATTAAATTCTGTTCAGTAGTTTCAGAAGATAGAGATTTTTGAAAATTGTTTACAGAAGACGACGTACGCCAATTGATGGCAAAGGTCCGTTTTTTTGCACAGACCTCCCCGATTCACAATAAAATATTTAATCTAGAGCTGTTTTATTTTCATTTATGGTTTCAAATGGTTACCACTTTAATCTTAAAAGAACACTTAAAAATGAATTGTTAACAATATGATTTGTTCATTGGTCAGATCTCCCCGTTTCGCGATAAAATATTTTTTCTTTGCTGTTTTATTATTCATACCCCTGTTACATTTATGATATTCTCTTACGAGTTATAATGCTTTTCAAAATTGATAGTTGTACGAGTTCTTACGATATTTTATTCCAACCTTTTCCGAAATGTTTTGTTATCTTTTACGCATTCTGATTATTGTAGCGTGTACGAATAGAGTCCGATATATTAAACTTGCATCCCGTGATAATGCCATGGCGGTCGAGTTTGGCCAAGGCTCTAGGATAATGTTTAGACAACTGAATGCTAAGTTTCATTACTTAATCGTGGGCTCTTTCATGGTAAAAGGATTCTTAGCTTTCTAGTTCTACAGTTTATTATATACACATTTAATAACAGCATGCACAAACATATTAACAATGAGGTTAAACAAAATACAGGATGAATTTAAGCTAGTCTTTAAAATCTTGAAATTCACAAAACATATGTCACTGCTTCTGTTTATAAAAATTATGAATAAAAGAAACTATTACGACACCGTAAGTTTTCAGTTATCCAAGACTTAACAACTAGCAGAGGAACTCTCCACGGCGATACTTCCTGTGTAGGCAAGATATTCCGTATTCACATTAACATCAAAATCAAGAACTGCATGGATACCATTTGGCTAACAACATCAGTTCTAAAACACCAATACATCTCATAACACTAGAACTGGCTATACCTGCGTAGGCTACAGCTAACAGTTATTCCCCATGATAACAAAACACTACCCTAAGGATCCTCAAAACATCAACCTCCAACAATCCCCATAGTAGTCCTAAAGTGTTTCTTAGTAAAATCTACCCATAACTGAAAACCTAAGGGTCTTATATAGTAACCAACACCAATTCTGCACCAACAACTAATTAACATTCCAATCAGCATATTCTCATTTCATTGTGCTCTAGAACATTGCTCATTTGAATATGGAAACCTATAGGGGTTGAAAATGTACTTTACCAATATTAATATCAAAGTATAGTACTTTATTGCAAAACGTGTTAATCATGACAAAAGTTTGTTTTTATGTTAGACCTCCCCGTTTTGCAATTAAAGTAGTTTTATTTAAAATATTATTTTTTTCTCATATTATTGTGCTCTAGATCATTGCTAATTTGAATATGGAAACCTATATGTGTTGAAAATGTATTTTACCAATATTAATATCAAAGTATAATACTTTATTGCAAAACGGGTTATTCATTACAAAAGTTTGTTTTTATGTAAGACCTCCCCGTATTGCAATAAAAATATTTTAACTTACAATGGTTCTATTTTCTTATTTCATTGTGCCATAGATCATTGCTTGCTCATTTGACTATGGAAACCTATAGGTGCTAAAAATGTATTTTACAAATATTGATATCAAAGTATAGTACTTTATTGCAAAACGGGTTAGTCATTAAAAAGTTTGTTTTTATGTAAGACCTCCCCGTATTGCAATAAAAATATTTTAACTTACAATGGTTTCTATTTTTCTTATTTTATTGTGCTCTAAAACATTGCTCATTTGAATATGGAAACCTATAGGTGTTGAAAATGTATTTTACCAATATTAATATCAAAGTATAATGCTTTATTGCAAAACGGGTTAGTCATTACAAAAGTTTTCTTTTATATAAGACCTCCTCGTTTTGCAATAAAAGTATTTTTTACTTACAATATAATTATTTTTGCTCATTTCATAGTGCTCTAGTACATTGCCCATTAATTTTGAATATGGAAACCTGTAGGTGTTGAAAATGTATTTTACCAATATTAATATCAAAGTTTAGTACTTTATTCCAAAACGGGTGAGTCATTACAAAAGTTTGTTTTTATGTTAGATCTCCCCGTTTAGCAATAAAAGTATTTACTTACAATATTATTATTTTTTCCCATTTCTTTGTGCTCTAGAACATTGCTCATTTGATTAGGGAAACCTATATGTGATGAAAATGTATTTTACCAATATTAATATCAAAGTATAATTTATTTTTATTTTTAAAGTGGAACAATGTACGTTTCATCTTTATACACTGACCTGTAACTTATATAATTATCTCATGGTCTAAATAAATACATATAATTCAAATCCAACCCTGAAATAGTAACAGATAGACCCCCCCTCTTAAACAAGGAGCAGAAAAAATAAAAGACAAGTACAAACAAAAGCTTTGTAAAAAATCTTGGCTAAGGACAGGATACTCGTCAAAATAACTCCAAAACATCATTTACGAGTCCAAATTTTAAAACCATGGCGGGGTGTCCTAAGACAGTATTGCCGACCTTTAGTAGGGCCGATGACATTTTGTCTATTGACGAAGTGTCCGTGGCCGAAGTCATAGTATGGACAAAGTGTCCCGAAAGTGGAATCCGAACCAGGCTATGGTTAACGAGAGAAATCTTAAGGCACTCCAATAAATTTATGATTCATGATATTAAGACATAAGGAAGTTGTAAAAACAGTTTTTCTCATCGGTCTTATCGTCGTTAAAAATCACTGATCAATTTTACTGTCTTAAGATTTCCCACCTATACCATAATTTGGACTACTCCGTGAAGAATAACATGCCGTAGCTTTATTCCCATGCAACAAAATCCAACAAGCTTGAGAATAAGAATTTCGGCCGCGATTTCGAAGACTGATTTCTATCTCTAACATGATAGTGAAAAAAAATCAATGCTTACATATGTTGAATTGTTTTCTTTTTTAACGAGCGGACCAGTTTTAGAGCAGACCAGACTAAGTTCTGGTCCACTGTAGGTCTGGTCCTCTTTCAGTTCATTATTGAAAGCTGACCAAGTCGGAACTAAGGACCGGTCCGCTCTTAGTCTAGACCATTCTTGGTTTACTATTGAGTTAGTTAGTTAGTTAGCTATTGCTTTACTCCCAAGCAGCACGATTTCGGCTATATCCGGGAGATGAACATGAAAATGGTGATACAATGAACATGAAATGATGATGAAGTGGAGGAAATGGGGACACAATGCCAATCGGGTAGGAGAGTTCTGACTGCCACTGGAAAAAGGAGTGATGGGTAGGGACGGAAAATTTTGCCTCCTGCATGGGGATCCTACGGGTCCTACTCTTACCGAGACCTGCAGCAGGTTCTTTAACGTGCAAGGAACGTGACATTTTTCCCAACACGGTGCACCACTATGGTTTGTGGTCAGGTTTTCCGCATTATCGCCTGACGACCCCGCATCTTTTGATGTCAGGGCTGCCCAATTCAACCAATTGGGGCACACATCCCAGTCGCTTTGTGGGCAAAGCGGCCTGACCCCGATGTCAGGTTTCTGAGCGCTCTTTAGTGGACTTTTACCGACAAGCTTAGCGCTGCTGCGGGCCTATTCGCGGGCCCGGGAGGGTTTACTATTGAAAGCAGACCAAAACTAAGGTCTTTTCTGAACTAAAACATTGACGGATTTTATCGTAATAACGGCATGTAATAATCTATAACTAACGCCAATTAAAATACTTTATTGCAAAACGGGTTGATTACAACATTCATTTTGGTTTTGCTTTGTATCTTCCACTTTTTTAAATGATTGAACAGGTCGAGTCATCTATATTTCATTTGACCTATCAATCAATCAAAACTTTTTTAAAATGACCTTTGAAATGGGAAAAAAATAGTAAAACTTTTTTGAAGTTTTTATACGAAGGTTCTCAACATACCCATATTTTCTTTAACTTCCTCGCTCATATTTTGTCAAGACCGAAAAGTTTTGATTTTAAACGTTTTTTTATTTGGCATGCGTAAATTCTCCTTATAAAGTGATGTAATGTTCAACATTTTGACTTCTATTTCATTTGGTTTATTGGTCAATGGACAATAACAAAGTTAAAAATAGCAATAAAATCTCCCTACTGGTCAATGCTCCTCGGGGAAAAATTTGTGTCCTTTATACTATAAATTTTTATCTGATCTTGATGCAAATAGACCAACTAATTTTTTCACCGCTCATTTTTAAAATTTGTTCAACGAGTCAGTTTTTGTTGAATTATTTCTCAAAAAGCACGTATTGGTGATCGTAGTTATTTATATTCTCTCTAAAACCATTGGTCAAAAGTTTGATGTAAACACTTTCCTGAAAAGGTACATTCTTCGACCTGTTGAACATAATATTGATATTACTAGTAGTATTAAACCTATATGATAATAAGGACGTGATAGGCGAATTATACTTATATTTTGGGTTTATTGAAAGATAAGCAATGAAAATACACGAAAATATCCATATATAATGTCAATTGAAATACTTTATTGCAAAACGGGTTGATTACAACATATTTTTGCTTTGTTGTTTTATATCCCCGTTTTGCAATAAAAGATGTTTTTCTTAAATCATTTAATATGTTTATTTACCTTAATTGGTTTCAAAACGTCAGTTGTTTAAGTTGAAATACTAATAAGTGTTTGAACATGTATTTCACCAACAAAAGCAACCAAAGTTTAGTGTTTTGTTGCAAAACGGGTAAGTAACATCCATTATTCAGTTTGTATCCAATCTCCCCGTTTTGCAATAAAAGTTCTAACCTAAGTTTTGATCTAATTGTGTTATTTATTTTAAAATATAAGTTTCATGTTGTGTATTCTCAGCTTTAATATTGACGGCTATTATCGTTAGAATGGCATGTATAACGCCAATTAAAATACTTCATGCAAAACGGGTTGATTGCAACAAACTTTTTGTTTTGCATTGGATCTCCCCGTTTTGCAATAAAAGTTTTTTTTTAATCTTTTATGTTTATTTACCTTAAGTGGATTTAAAACGTCATTCGTTTGAGTTTTTATACCAATTATTTTTAAAGCATATATTTTTACAAAAAAGTAACTGAATTTGGTGCTTTATTGCAGAACGGGTTGGTAACACCCATTATTTATTTTGATTCAAGTCTCCCCGTTTTGCAATAAAAGTTTTTACCAATTTTGTTTTACTTATCAATAAGATATCATTCTTTAAAATTTAAATCAACAAACAAAATCATCTACTAATTAATGGGCATGTTTGAACATAATATCAATATTTTTCTATATGAATATAATGACGTTATAAACGAATGATACACTCTTCCAAAAAAGTTACGCATTGGTAGAAAATTTCCTTAATGTTTCATACAAACCCACATCATTTCAAAACAATATTACTAAGCCGTCCGTAGGCCAATTTTCATGAAATAAAAACCTATAAAAAGATAAATGAAAGAATTTTATTTGTTTGATTTTGTGCAAAATCGTAACCTCCATGCTTTGTATGATATTTCAAGTAGAACTCAAGTGTACATATTATGTACATTTTACGCATTAATTTCCCGTTTAAATCAATGCAAAATGTTTCGTGAAAAGTATTGGTCGTGTTCTACTCACAATGCCTTAAAAACCATTGAAGTTAGGATTTTGGTGTTTATGAATCAAACAATCTGTATTTCGTTTTTTTTTTTACTGGATTTTGTTTCCTGAAAATCGGTTGCAGAACAGCTCGGCAATATTGTTTTGAAAATGTTTAGATTTGCATTAAACGTACGGGGAATTTTCTATCTAATAAAAGGTCTTGTACAGTGGCTAGTTAAAAGGTAAACAAAACAATAATTTAGAAGGTAAAACCACATATCAAATGTCAATTTAAATACTTTATTGCAAAACGGGTTGATTACAACATATTTTTGCTTTTTTTATCTCCCCGTTAGCAATAAAAGTTTTTTTTTTCTAAAATCTTTCATTTGTATTTACCTTTATTGGTTTCGAAACGTCATTTGTTTAAGTTGAAATACTAGTAAGTGTTTGAACATGTATTTTGCTAACAAAAGCAACCTAAGTTTAGTGTTTTATTGCAAAACGGATCAGTAACATCCATTATTTAATTTGGTTCCAATCTCCCCGTTTTGCTATAATTTTTCTATGAGCAATTCAGGCTCCTAGGAGCCTCTTGTTTATGTTTAAAAACAATATTTGTTATTTTAAGCTTAAGTGGTGACCATTTGCAACCATTATGTCCATAAATGATAAAAAATCAAAGAAAAAATATTTTATTGCAAAACGGGTAGATCTGTGCAAAAAACGGAACATATTGTTATCAACCCGTTTTGCAATAAAGTAGTTCAATCATATTAATTTATATCTAAAAACAATATTTTTTTAACTTAAACTTCATTGGTGACCATTTGGAACCATTGTGTACCAAAAACATGATAAAACAAAGAAAATGTGAGCGATTCAGGCTCCTGTGAACCTCTTGTTTATGATTAAAAAACAATATTTGTTACTTTAAGCCTAAGTGGTTACCATTTGAAACCATTATGTGCATAAATAATAATAAAAAAAAGAAAACATATTTTAATGCAAAACGGGGAGATCTGAACAAAAAAGGAACATATTGGTATCAACCCGTTTTGCAATAAAGTAGTTTAATCATATTAATTTATATAAAAAAAATGTGTTTTGATTTCAAACTTCATTGCTGACCATTTGGAACAATTGTGTACCTAAATCATGATAAAACAAAGACAACATGAGCGATTCAGGCTCCTGGGAGCCTCTTGTTTATGTTTTAAACCAATATTTGTTATTTTAAGCTTAAGTGGTAACTATTTGAAACCATTATGTGCATAAATGATAATAGATCAAAGAAAAAATATTGTATTGCAAAACGGGGAGGTCTGTGCAAAAAACGGAACACATTGTTATCAACCCGTTTTGCAATAAAGTAGTTAAATCATATTAATTTATATCTAAAAACAATATTTTTTATCTTAACTTTCATTGGTGACCATTTGGAACCATTTTGTACTAAAAACATGATAAACAAATAAGATATGAGCGATTCAGGCTCCTAGGAACCTATTGTTTATGTTTAAAAACAATATTTGTTATTTTAAGCTTAATTGGTGACCATTTGCAACCATTATGTTCATAAATGATAAACCATCAAAGAAAAAATATTTTATTGCAAAACGCGGAGGTCTGTGCAAAAAACGGAACATATTCTTATCAACCCGTTTTGCAATAAAGTAGTTAAATCATATTAATTGATATCTAAAAACAATATTTTTTTTATCTTAACTTTCATTGGTGACCATTTAGAACCATTGTGTACTAAAAACATGATAAACAAAGAAAATATGAGCGATTCAGGCTCCTAAGAGCCTCTTGCTTATGTTTAAAAACAAAAAAAAAATGTTATTTTAAGCTTACGTGGTGAACATTTGCAACAATTATGTCCATAAATGATAAAAAAATCAAAGAAAAAATATTTTATTGCAAAACGGGGAGATCTGTGCAAAAAACGGAACATATTGGTATCAACCCGTTTTGCAATAAAGCAGTTAAATCATATTAATTTTTATCTAAAAACAATATTTTTTTATCTTAACTTTCATTGGTGACCATTTAGAACCATTGTGTACTAAAAACATGATAAACAAATAAAATATGAGCGATTCAGGCTCCTAAGAGCCTCTTGCTTATGTTTAAAAACAAAAAATATTTGTTATTTTATGCTTAAGTGGTGTCCATTTGCAACCATTATGTCCAAAAATGATAAAAAATCAAAAAAAAATATTTTATTGCAAAACGGGGAGGTCTGTGCAAAAAACGGAACATATTGTTATCAACCTGTTTTGCAATAAAGTAGTTAAATCATATTAATTTATATCTAAAAACAATATTTTTTTATCTTAACTTTCATTGGTGACCATTTAGAACCATTGTGTACTAAAAACATGATAAACAAAGAAAATATGAGCGATTCACGCTCCTAAGAGCCTCTTGCTTATGTTTAAAAACAAAAAAAATTGTTATTTTAAGCTTACGTGGTGAACATTAGCAACAATTATGTCCATAAATGATAAAAAAATCAAAGAAAAAATATTTTATTGCAAAACGGGGAGGTCTGTGCAAAAAACGGAACATATTGTTATCAACCCGTTTTGCAATAAAGTAGTTAAATCATATTAATTTATATCTAAAAACAATATTTTTTTATCTTATCTTTCATTGGTGACCATTTAGAACCATTGTGTACTAAAAACATGATAAACAAAGAAAATATGAGCGATTAAGGCTCCTAGGAACCTCTTGCTTATGTTTAAAAACAATATTTGCTATTTTAAGCTTAATTGGTGACCATTTGCAACCATTATGTCCATAAATGATAAAAAAATCAAAGAAAAAATATTTTATTGCAAAACGGGAAGGTCTGTGCAAAAAAACGAAACATATTTTTATCAACCCGTTTTGCAATAAAGTAGTTAAATCATATTAATTGATATCAAAAAACAAAATTTTTTTTATCTTAACTTTCATTGGTGACCATTTAGAACCATTGTGTACTAAAAACATGATAAACAAATAAAATATGAGCGATTCAGGCTCCTAAGAGCCTCTTGCTTATGTTTAAAAACAAAAAAATATTTGTTATTCTAAGCTTAAGTGGTGACCATTTGCAACCATTATGTCCAAAAATGATAAAAAATCAAAGAAAAAATATTTTATTGCAAAACGGGGAGGTCTGTGCAAAAAAACGGAACATATTGTTATCAACCCGTTTTGCAATAAAGTAGTTAAATCATATTAATTTATATCTAAAAACAATATTTTTTTTATCTTAACTTTCATTGGTGACCATTTAGAACCATTGTGTACTAAAAACATGATAAACAAAGAAAATATGAGCGATTCACGCTCCTAAGAGCCTCTTGCTTATGTTTAAAAAAAATGTTATTTTAAGCTTACGTGGTGAACATTAGCAACAATTATGTCCATAAATGATAAAAAAATCAAAGAAAAAATATTTTATTGCAAAACGGGGAGGTCTGTGCAAAAAACGGAACATATTGTTATCAACCCGTTTTGCAATAAAGTAGTTAAATCATATTAATTTATATCTAAAAACAATATTTTTTTATCTTAACTTTCATTGATGACCATTTAGAACCATTGTGTACTAAAAACATGATAAACAAAGAAAATATGAGCGATTCAGGCTCCTAAGAGCCTCTTGCTTATGTTTAAAAACAAAAAAAATGTTATTTTAAGCTTACGTGGTGAACATTTGCAACAATTATGTCCATAAATGATAAAAAAATCAAAGAAAAAAATATTTTATTGCAAAACGGGGAGGTCTGTGCAAAAAACGGAACATATTGTTATCAACCCGTTTTGCAAGAAAGTAGTTAAATCATATTAATTGATATCTAAAAACAAAATTTTTTTATCTTAACTTTCATTGATGACCATTTAGAACCATTGTGTACTAAAAACATGATAAACAAAGAAAATATGAGCGATTCAGGCTCCTAAGAGCCTCTTGCTTATGTTTAAAAACAAAAAAAATTGTTATTTTAAGCTTACGTGGTGAACATTTGCAACAATTATGTCCATAAATGATAAAAAATCAAAGAAAAAATATTTTATTGCAAAACGGGGAGATCTGTGCAAAAAACGGAACATATTGTTATCAACCCGTTTTGCAATAAAGTAGTTAAATCATATAAATTTATATCTAAAAACAACATTTTTTTATCTTAACTTTCTTTGGTGACCATTTAGAACCATTGTGTACTTAAAACATGATAAACAAATAAAATATGAGCGATTCAGGCTCCTAGGAACCTCTTGTTTATGTTTAAAAACAATATTTGTCATTTTAAGCTTAAGTTGTGACCATTTGCAACCATTATGTCCGTAAACGATAAAAAATCAAAGAAAAAATATTTTATTGCAAAACGGGGAGGTATGTGCAAAAAAACGGAACATATTTTATCAACCCGTTTTGCAATAAAGTAATTAAATCATATTAATTTATATCTAAAAACAATATTTTTTATCTTAACTTTCATTGGTGACCATTTGGAACCATTTTGTACTAAAACATAATAAACAAATAAGATGTGAGCGATTCAGGCTCCTAGGAACCTCTTGTTTATGTTTAAAAACAATATCTGTTATTTTAAGCTTAATTGGTGACCATTTGCAACCATTATGTCCATAAATGATAAAAAATCAAAGAAAAAATATTTTATTGCAAAACGGGGAGGTCTGTGCAAAAAACGGAACATATTGTTATCAACCCGTTTTGCAATAAAGTAGTTAAATCATATTAATTTATATCTAAAAACAATATTTTTTTATCTAAACTTTCATTGGTGACCATTTAGAACCATTGTGTACTAAAAACATGATAAACAAATAAAATATGAGCGATTCAGGCTCCTAGTAACCTCTTGTTTAAGTTTAAAAACAATATTGGTTATTTTAAGCTTAAGTGGTGACCATTTGCAACCATTGTGTCCATAAATGATAAAAAATCAAAGAAAAAATATTTTATTGCAAAACCAGGAGATCTGTGCAAAAAACCGGAACATATTGTTATCAACCCGTTTTGCAATAAAGTAGTTAAATCATATTAATATATGTCTAAAAACAATTTTTTTATCTTAACTTTCATTGGTGACCATTTAGAACCATTGTGTACTAAAAACATGATAAACAAATAAAATGTGAGCGATTCAGGCTCCTAGGAACCTCTTGTTTATGTTTAAAAACAATATTTGTCATTTTAAGCTTAAGTGGTGACCATTTGCAACCATTATGTCCGTAAACGATAAAAAATCAAAGAAAAAATATTTTATTGCAAAACGGGGAGGTCTGTGCAAAAACGGAACATATTGTTATCAACCCGTTTTGCAATAAAGTAGTTAAATCATATTAATTTATGTCTAAAAACAATATTTTTTTATCTAAACTTTCATTGGTGACCATTTAGAACCATTGTGTACTAAAAACATGATAAACAAATAAAATATGAGCGATTCAGGCTCCTAGTAACCTCTTGTTTAAGTTTAAAAACAATATTGGTTATTTTAAGCTTAAGTGGTGACCATTTGCAACAATTATGTCCATAAATGATAAAAAATCAAAGAAAAAATATTTTATTGCAAAACGGGGAGGTCTGTGCAAAAAACGGAACATATTGTTATCAACCCGTTTTGCAATAAAGTACTTAAATCATATTAATTTATATCTAAAAACAATATTTTTTAATCTTAGCTTTCATTGGTGACCATTTAGAACCATTGTGTACTAAAAACATGATAAACAAATAAAATACTTCTGCTTCTGCTACTGCCATATAATTGCCTCCTTCATCATGTTGAAGATTATGCAATTTACTTGGACTGCGCATGTTTTTTGTTTTTTTTTGAGATTTAGTAAAAAATATTGACTCTTAGTGATCAAAGAAACTGAATATGAAAAAATAACAGAAAAGCAAAAATACTGAATTCAAAAGTGTTCAATGACTAATAAAAAAACTTTTAGAAAAGAGATAAAACTATATACATATTAAGACTGCCTGGCGGTTAGTCTAGTGACACGATCCTGGCTTTAAAGGCCTCAGGCGTGTCTACTTCCACAATGTCAGGTGGCAGGGCATTCCAGTCTCGTACTGTGCGAGGAAAGAATGACATCTTCCGGGCATCAATTCGGCATGATTGCAGTTGGTATGATCTGCTGTGGGCATTTCTAGAATACCTTTCTGGTGGTATGAGACGGTTTTCTTTGCTGATGCCGACTAGCTCCCTGTCAATTTTGTACATCATCATCAGCCTTGCATTCTCTCTTCTTTTAGCTAGTGGTTTCCATTTCAATCTTTGGATCATGTTGCTGACACTCGACCTGTTATGGTAGTTACTGATGACATATCTAGCAGCTCTTCTTTGTATAGCTTCTATCTTGTCTATGTTTGTTTTTGTGTATGGATCCCACACTGTACTGGCATACTCTACAATGGGTCGCACTAGTGATTGGTATGCTTGTTCTTTAATTTTTAATGATGATATCTTCAAATTCCTACGAAGAAAGCCAAGTGGTTTGTTCGCCTTGCTGGTAATGTTGTTGATATGTTGATCCCAATTCAGTTTGTTTGTAAATGTGAGTCCAAGATATTTAGCTGATGTTACTGCTTCTAAAGTATGTCCATGAAGTTGGTAAGAGTTGTTAATTTTCTTTGTTTTGTTGGTAACTGTCAGTACTGTGCATTTGTCAGGATGAAATTGCATGCACCAGTCTTATTCCCATTGACCAAGCTTGTTGAGATCCTCCTGTAGTATGTTTCCGTCATTTTCATTTGTGATGGTGAGGTAGGCGATGGTGTCGTCAGCAAACAGACGCACCTTCGAAGTGAGCCTTGACTGGAGATCATTGATGTAGAACAGAAAAAGTGATGGTCGAGCGATTCAGGCTCCTAGGAGCCTCTTGTTTATGTTTAAAAACAATATTTGTTATTTTAAGCTTAAGTGGTGACCATTTGAAACCATTATATCCATTAATGATAAAAAATCAAAGAAAAAATATTTTATTGCAAAACGGGGAGGTCTGTGCAAAAAACGGAACATATTGTTATCAACCCGTTTTGCAATAAAGTAGTTAAATCATATTAATATATGTCTAAAAACAATATTTTTTATCTAAACTTTCATTGGTGACCATTTAGAACCATTGTGTACTAAAAACATGATAAACAAATAAAATATGAGCGATTCAGGCTCCTAGTAACCTCTTGTTTAAGTTTAAAAACAATATTGGTTATTTTAAGCTTAAGTGGTGACCATTTGCAACAATTATGTCCATAAATGATAAAAAATCAAAGAAAAAATATTTTATTGCAAAACGGGGAGATCTGTGCAAAAAACGGAACATATTGTTATCAACCCGTTTTGCAATAAAGTAGTTAAATCATATTAATTTATGTCTAAAAACAATTTTTTTATCTTATCTTTCATTGGTGACCATTTAGAACCATTGTGTACTAAAAACATGATAAACAAATAAAATGTGAGCGATTCAGGCTCCTAGGAACCTCTTGTTTATGTTTAAAAACAATATTTGTCATTTTAAGCTTAAGTGGTGACCATTTGCAACCATTATGTCCGTAAACGATAAAAAATCAAAGAAAAAATATTTTATTGCAAAACTTGGAGGTCTGTGCAAAAAACGGAACATATTTTATCAACCCGTTTTGCAATAAAGTAATTAAATCATATTAATTTATATCTAAAAACAATATTGTTTTTATCTTAAACTTCATCAATGATCATTTGGAACCATTGTGTACCTAAAACATGATAAAACAGAAAAAAATATTTTATTGCAAAACGGGGAGTTTATTGCAAAACGGGTTGTTACACAGCTTCTATCAAGTATGATATCACAGATACCATAAATTGGTTATATCAAGAATGATATCACAGCTACCATAAACTGGTCATATCAAGAATGATATGACAGATACCATAAATTGGTTTCATCAAGAATGATATCACAGCTTCTATCAAGTATGATATCACAGCTATCATCAAGAATGATATCATAGCTACCATAAACTGGTTATATCAAGAATGATATCACAGCTACCATAAACTGGTTATATCAAGAATGATATCACAGCTACCATAAACTGGTTATATCAAGAATGATATCACAGCTACCATAAATTGGTTTTATCAAGAATGATATCACAGCTACCATAAACTGGTTATATCAAGAATGATATCACAGCTACCATACATTGGTTTTATCAAGAATGATATCACAGCGACCATAAACCGGTTATATCAAGAATGATATCACAGCTGCCATAAACTGGTTATATCAAGAATGATATCACAGCAACCATAAACTGGTTATATCAAGAATGATATCACAGCTACCATAAATTGGTTTCATCAAGAATGATATCGCAGCTACCATAAACTGGTTATATCAAGAATGATATCACAGCTACCATAAATTGGTTATATCAAGAATGATATCACAGCTACCATAAACTGGTTATATTAAGAATGATATCACAGATACCATAAACTGGTTATATCAGGAATGATATCACAGCTACCATAAACTGGTTATATCAAGAATGATATCACAGATACCATAAATTGGTTTTATCAAGAATGATATCACAGCTGCCATAAATTGGTTTTATCAGGAATGATATCACAGCTGCCATAAATTGGTTATATCAAGAATGATATCACAGCTGCCATAAACTTGTTATATCAAGAATGATATCACAGCTACCATAAATTGGTTATATCAAGAATGATATCACAGCTACTATCAAGTATGATATCACAGCTACCATAAACTGGTTATATCAAGAATGATATCACAGATACCATAAATTGGTTTTATCAAGAATGATATCACAGCTGCCATAAATTGGTTTTATCAGGAATGATATCACAGCTGCCATAACTTGGTTATATCAAGAATGATATCACAGCTACCATAAACTGGTTATATCAAGAATGATATCACAGATACCATAAATTGGTTTTATCAGGAATGATATCACAGCTGCCATAAATTGGTTTTATCAGGAATGATATCACAGCTGCCATAAATTGGTTATATCAAGAATGATATCACAGCTGCCATAAACTGGTTATATCAAGAATGATATCACAGCTACCATAAATTGGTTATATCAAGAATGATATCACAGCTACCATAAATTGGTTATATCAAGAATGATATCACAGCTACTATCAAGTATGATACCACAGCTACTATCAAGAATGATATCATAGCTACCATAAACTGGTTATATCAAGAATGATACCACAGCTACCATAAACTGGTTATATCAAGAATGATATCACAGATACCATAAACTGGTTGTATCAAGAATGATATCACAGCTACCATAAACTGGTTGTATCAAGAATGATATCACAGATACCATCAACTGGTTATATCGAGAATGATATCACAGCTACCATAAACTGGTTATATCAAGAATGATATCACAGATACCATAAACTGGTTATATCAAGAATGATATCACAGCTACCATAAACTGGTTATATCAAGAATGATATTACAGCTACCATAAACTGGTTATATCAAGAATGATATCACAGCTACCATAAACTGGTTATAGCAAGAATGATGTCACAGATACCATAAACTGGTTATATCAAGAATGATATCACAGCTACCATAAACTGGTTGTATCAAGAATGATATCACAGCTACCATAAATTGGTTTTATCAAGAATGATATCGCAGCTACCATAAATTGGTTTTATCAGGAATGATATCACAGCTACCATAAACTGGTTATATCAAGAATGATATCACAGCTACCATAAACTGGTTATATCAAGAATGATATCACAGCTACCATAAACTGGTTATATCAAGAATGATATCACAGCTACCATAAACTGGTTATATCAAGAATGATATCACAGCTACCATAAACTGGTTATATCAAGAATGATACCACAGCTGCCATAAACTGGTTATATCAAGAATGATATCACAGCTACCATAAATTGGTTATATCAAGAATGATATCACAGATACCATAAACTGGTTATATCAAGAATGATATCACAGCTACCATAAACTTGTTATATCAAGAATGATATCACAGCTACCATAAATTGGTTATATCAAGAATGATATCACAGCTACTATCAAGTATGATATCACAGCTACCATAAACTGGTTATATCAAGAATGATATCACAGATACCATAAATTGGTTTTATCAAGAATGATATCACAGCTGCCATAAATTGGTTTTATCAGGAATGATATCACAGCTGCCATAACTTGGTTATATCAAGAATGATATCACAGCTACCATAAACTGGTTATATCAAGAATGATATCACAGATACCATAAATTGGTTTTATCAGGAATGATATCACAGCTGCCATAAATTGGTTTTATCAGGAATGATATCACAGCTGCCATAAATTGGTTATATCAAGAATGATATCACAGCTGCCATAAACTGGTTATATCAAGAATGATATCACAGCTACCATAAATTGGTTATATCAAGAATGATATCACAGCTACCATAAATTGGTTATATCAAGAATGATATCACAGCTACTATCAAGTATGATACCACAGCTACTATCAAGAATGATATCATAGCTACCATAAACTGGTTATATCAAGAATGATACCACAGCTACCATAAACTGGTTATATCAAGAATGATATCACAGATACCATAAACTGGTTGTATCAAGAATGATATCACAGCTACCATAAACTGGTTGTATCAAGAATGATATCACAGATACCATCAACTGGTTATATCGAGAATGATATCACAGCTACCATAAACTGGTTATATCAAGAATGATATCACAGATACCATAAACTGGTTATATCAAGAATGATATCACAGCTACCATAAACTGGTTATATCAAGAATGATATTACAGCTACCATAAACTGGTTATATCAAGAATGATATCACAGCTACCATAAACTGGTTATAGCAAGAATGATGTCACAGATACCATAAACTGGTTATATCAAGAATGATATCACAGCTACCATAAACTGGTTGTATCAAGAATGATATCACAGCTACCATAAATTGGTTTTATCAAGAATGATATCGCAGCTACCATAAATTGGTTTTATCAGGAATGATATCACAGCTACCATAAACTGGTTATATCAAGAATGATATCACAGCTACCATAAACTGGTTATATCAAGAATGATATCACAGCTACCATAAACTGGTTATATCAAGAATGATATCACAGCTACCATAAACTGGTTATATCAAGAATGATATCACAGCTACCATAAACTGGTTATATCAAGAATGATACCACAGCTGCCATAAACTGGTTATATCAAGAATGATATCACAGCTACCATAAATTGGTTATATCAAGAATGATATCACAGATACCATAAACTGGTTATATCAAGAATGATATCACAGCTACCATAAATTGGTTTTATCAAGAATGATATCACAGCTGCCATAAACTGGTTTTATCAGGAATGATATCACAGCTGCCATAAACTGGTTATATCAAGAATGATATCACAGCTACCATAAACTGGTTTTATCAAGAATGATACCACAGCTCCCATACATTGGTTTTATCAAGAATGATATCACAGCTGCCATAAACTGGTTATATCAAGAATGATATCACATCTACCATAAACTGATTATATCAAGAATGATATCACAGCTACCATAAACTGGTTGTATCAAGAATGATATCACAGCTGCCATAAATTGGTTTTATCAAGAATGATATCACAGCTGCCATACATTGGTTTTATCAAGAATGATATCACATCTACCATAAACTGGTTATATCAAGAATGATATCACAGCAACCATAAACTGGTTATATCAAGAATGATATCACAGCTACCATAAATTGGTTTTATCAAGAATGATATCACAGCTACCATAAACTGGTTATATCAAGAATGATATCACAGCTACCATAAACTGGTTATATCAAGAATGATATCACAGCTACCATAAACTGGTTATATCAAGAATGATATCACAGCTACCATACATTGGTTTTATCAGGAATGATATCACAGCTGCCATAAATTGGTTATATCAAGAATGATATCACAGATACCATACATTGGTTATATCAAGAATGATATCACAGCTACTATCAAGAATGATATCATAGCTACCATAAACTTGTTATATCAAGAATGATATCACAGCTACCATAAATTGGTTTTATCAAGAATGATATCACAGATACCATAAATTGGTTTTATCAGGAATGATATTACAGCTACCATAAACTGGTTATATCAAGAATGATATCACAGCTACCATAAACTGGTTATATCAAGAATGATATCACAGCTACCATAAACTGGTTATATCAAGAATGATATCACAGCTACCATAAACTGGTTGTATCCAGAATGATATCACAGCTACCATAAATTGGTTATATCAAGAATGATATCACAGCTACCATAAACTGGTTATATCAAGAATGATATCACATCTACCATAAACTGGTTATATCAAGAATGATATCACAGCTACCATAAATTGGTTATATCAAGAATGATATCACAGCTACCATAAACTGGTTATATCAAGAATGATATCACAGCTACCATAAACTGGTTATATCAAGAATGATATCACAGCTACCATAAACTGGTTATATCAAGAATGATATCACAGCTACCATAAACTGGTTGTATCCAGAATGATATCACAGCTACCATAAATTGGTTATATCAAGAATGATATCACAGCTACCATAAACTGGTTATATCAAGAATGATATCACATCTACCATAAACTGGTTATATCAAGAATGATATCACAGCTACCATAAATTGGTTATATCAAGAATGATATCACAGCTACCATAAACTGGTTATATCAAGAATGATATCACAGCTACCATAAACTGGTTATATCAAGAATGATATCACAGCTACCATAAACTGGTTGTATCCAGAATGATATCACAGCTACCATAAATTGGTTATATCAAGAATGATATCACAGATACCATACATTGGTTATATCAAGAATGATATCACAGCTACTATCAAGAATGATATCATAGCTACCATAAACTTGTTATATCAAGAATGATATCACAGCTACCATAAATTGGTTTTATCAAGAATGATATCACAGATACCATAAATTGGTTTTATCAGGAATGATATTACAGCTACCATAAACTGGTTATATCAAGAATGATATCACAGCTACCATAAACTGGTTATATCAAGAATGATATCACAGCTACCATAAACTGGTTATATCAAGAATGATATCACAGCTACCATAAACTGGTTGTATCCAGAATGATATCACAGCTACCATAAATTGGTTATATCAAGAATGATATCACAGCTACCATAAACTGGTTATATCAAGAATGATATCACATCTACCATAAACTGGTTATATCAAGAATGATATCACAGCTACCATAAATTGGTTATATCAAGAATGATATCACAGCTACCATAAACTGGTTATATCAAGAATGATATCACAGCTACCATAAACTGGTTATATCAAGAATGATATCACAGCTACCATAAACTGGTTATATCAAGAATGATATCACAGCTACCATAAACTGGTTGTATCCAGAATGATATCACAGCTACCATAAATTGGTTATATCAAGAATGATATCACAGCTACCATAAACTGGTTATATCAAGAATGATATCACATCTACCATAAACTGGTTATATCAAGAATGATATCACAGCTACCATAAATTGGTTATATCAAGAATGATATCACAGCTACCATAAACTGGTTATATCAAGAATGATATCACAGCTACCATAAACTGGTTATATCAAGAATGATATCACAGCTACCATAAACTGGTTGTATCCAGAATGATATCACAGCTACCATAAATTGGTTATATCAAGAATGATATCACAGCTACCATAAACTGGTTATATCAAGAATGATATCACATCTACCATAAACTGGTTATATCAAGAATGATATCACAGCTACCATAAATTGGTTATATCAGGAATGATATCACAGCTACCATAAACTGGTTATATCAAGAATGATATCACAGCTACCATAAACTGGTTATATCAAGAATGATATCACAGCTACCATACATTGGTTTTATCAGGAATGATATCACAGCTGCCATAAATTGGTTATATCAAGAATGATATCACAGATACCATACATTGGTTATATCAAGAATGATATCACAGCTACTATCAAGAATGATATCATAGCTACCATAAACTTGTTATATCAAGAATGATATCACAGCTACCATAAATTGGTTTTATCAAGAATGATATCACAGATACCATAAATTGGTTTTATCAGGAATGATATTACAGCTACCATAAACTGGTTATATCAAGAATGATATCACAGCTACCATAAACTGGTTATATCAAGAATGATATCACAGCTACCATAAACTGGTTATATCAAGAATGATATCACAGCTACCATAAACTGGTTGTATCCAGAATGATATCACAGCTACCATAAATTGGTTATATCAAGAATGATATCACAGCTACCATAAACTGGTTATATCAAGAATGATATCACATCTACCATAAACTGGTTATATCAAGAATGATATCACAGCTACCATAAATTGGTTTAATCAAGAATGATATCACAGCTACCATAAACTGGTTATATCAAGAATGATATCACAGCTACCATAAATTGGTTTTATCAAGAATGATATCACAGCTTCTATCAAGTATGATATCACAGATACCATAAATTGGTTATATCAAGAATGATATCACAGCTACCATAAACTGGTCATATCAAGAATGATATCACAGATACCATAAATTGGTTTCATCAAGAATGATATCACAGCTTCTATCAAGTATGATATCACAGCTATCATCAAGAATGATATCATAGCTACCATAAACTGGTTATATCAAGAATGATATCACAGCTACCATAAACTGGTTATATCAAGAATGATATCACAGCTACCATAAACTGGTTATATCAAGAATGATATCACAGCTACCATAAATTGGTTTTATCAAGAATGATATCACAGCTACCATAAACTGGTTATATCAAGAATGATATCACAGCTACCATACATTGGTTTTATCAAGAATGATATCACAGCGACCATAAACCGGTTATATCAAGAATGATATCACAGCTGCCATAAACTGGTTATATCAAGAATGATATCACAGCTACCATAAATTGGTTATATCAAGAATGATATCACAGCTACCATAAATTGGTTATATCAAGAATGATATCACAGCTACTATCAAGTATGATATCACAGCTACTATCAAGAATGATATCATAGCTACCATAAACTGGTTATAACAAGAATGATACCACAGCTACCATAAACTGGTTATATCAAGAATGATATCACAGATACCATAAACTGGTTGTATCAAGAATGATATCACAGCTACCATAAACTGGTTGTATCAAGAATGATATCACAGATACCATAAACTGGTTATATCGAGAATGATATCACAGCTACCATAAACTGGTTATATCAAGAATGATATCACAGATACCATAAACTGGTTATATCAAGAATGATATCACAGCTACCATAAACTGGTTATATCAAGAATGATATTACAGCTACCATAAACTGGTTATATCAAGAATGATATCACAGCTACCATAAACTGGTTATAGCAAGAATGATATCACAGATACCATAAACTGGTTATATCAAGAATGATATCACAGCTACCATAAACTGGTTGTATCAAGAATGATATCACAGCTACCATAAATTGGTTTTATCAAGAATGATATCACAGCTACCATAAATTGGTTTTATCAGGAATGATATCACAGCTACCATAAACTGGTTATATCAAGAATGATATCACAGCTACAATAAACTGGTTATATCAAGAATGATATCACAGCTACCATAAACTGGTTATATCAAGAATGATATCACAGCTACCATAAACTGGTTATATCAAGAATGATATCACAGCTACCATAAATTGGTTTTATCAAGAATGATATCACAGCTACCATAAACTGGTTATATCAAGAATGATACCACAGCTGCCATAAACTGGTTATATCAAGAATGATATCACAGCTACCATAAATTGGTTATATCAAGAATGATATCACAGATACCATAAACTGGTTATATCAAGAATGATATCACAGCTACCATAAATTGGTTTTATCAAGAATGATATCACAGCTGCCATAAACTGGTTTTATCAGGAATGATATCACAGCTGCCATAAACTGGTTATATCAAGAATGATATCACAGCTACCATAAACTGGTTTTATCAAGAATGATACCACAGCTCCCATTCATTGGTTTTATCAAGAATGATATCACAGCTGCCATAAACTGGTTATATCAAGAATGATATCACATCTACCATAAACTGATTATATCAAGAATGATATCACAGCTACCATAAACTGGTTGTATCAAGAATGATATCACAGCTGCCATAAATTGGTTTTATCAAGAATGATATCACAGCTGCCATACATTGGTTTTATCAAGAATGATATCACATCTACCATAAACTGGTTATATCAAGAATGATATCACAGCAACCATAAACTGGTTATATCAAGAATGATATCACAGCTACCATAAATTGGTTTTATCAAGAATGATATCACAGCTACCATAAACTGGTTATATCAAGAATGATATCACAGCTACCATAAATTGGTTATATCAAGAATGATATCACAGCTACCGTAAACTGGTTATATCAAGAATGATATCACAGCTGCCATAAATTGGTTTTATCAAGAATGATATCACAGCTGCCATACATTGGTTTTATCAAGAATGATATCACATCTACCATAAACTGGTTATATCAAGAATGATATCACAGCAACCATAAACTGGTTATATCAAGAATGATATCACAGCTACCATAAATTGGTTTTATCAAGAATGATATCACAGCTACCATAAACTGGTTATATCAAGAATGATATCACAGCTACCATAAATTGGTTATATCAAGAATGATATCACAGCTACCGTAAACTGGTTATATCAAGAATGATATCACAGATACCATAAACTGGTTATATCAGGAATGATATCACAGCTACCATAAACTGGTTATATCAAGAATGATATCACAGCTACCATAAACTGGTTATATCAATAATGATATCACAGATACCATAAATTGGTTTTATCAAGAATGATATCACAGCTGCCATAAATTGGTTTTATCAGGAATGATATCACAGCTGCCATAAATTGGTTATATCAAGAATGATATCACAGCTACCATAAACTGGTTATATCAAGAATGATATCACAGATACCATAAACTGGTTATATCAGGAATGATATCACAGCTACCATAAACTGGTTATATCAAGAATGATATCACAGATACCATAAATTGGTTTTATCAAGAAAAATATCACAGCTGCCATAAATTGGTTTTATCAGGAATGATATCACAGCTGCCATAAATTGGTTATATCAAGAATGATATCACAGCTGCCATAAACTTGTTATATCAAGAATGATATCACAGCTACCATAAATTGGTTATATCAAGAATGATATCACAGCTACTATCAAGTATGATATCACAGCTACCATAAACTGGTTATATCAAGAATGATATCACAGATACCATAAATTGGTTTTATCAAGAATGATATCACAGCTGCCATAAATTGGTTTTATCAGGAATGATATCACAGCTGCCATAACTTGGTTATATCAAGAATGATATCACAGCTACCATAAACTGGTTATATCAAGAATGATATCACAGATACCATAAATTGGTTTTATCAGGAATGATATCACAGCTGCCATAAATTGGTTTTATCAGGAATGATATCACAGCTGCCATAAATTGGTTACATCAAGAATGATATCACAGCTGCCATAAACTGGTTATATCAAGAATGATATCACAGCTACCATAAATTGGTTATATCAAGAATGATATCACAGCTACCATAAATTGGTTATATCAAGAATGATATCACAGCTACTATCAAGTATGATATCACAGCTACTATCAAGAATGATATCACAGCTACTATCAAGAATGATATCATAGCTACCATAAACTGGTTATATCAAGAATGATACCACAGCTACCATAAACTGGTTGTATCAAGAATGATATCACAGCTACCATAAACTGGTTGTATCAAGAATGATATCACAGATACCATAAACTGGTTATATCGAGAATGATATCACAGCTACCATAAACTGGTTATATCAAGAATGATATCACAGATACCATAAACTGGTTATATCAAGAATGATATCACAGCTACCATAAACTGGTTATATCAAGAATGATATTACAGCTACCATAAACTGGTTATATCAAGAATGATATCACAGCTACCATAAACTGGTTATATCAAGAATGATATCACAGCTACCATAAACTGGTTATAGCAAGAATGATATCACAGATACCATAAACTGGTTATATCAAGAATGATATCACAGATACCATAAACTGGTTGTATCAAGAATGATATCACAGCTACCATAAATTGGTTTTATCAAGAATGATATCACAGCTACCATAAATTGGTTTTATCAGGAATGATATCACAGCTACCATAAACTGGTTATATCAAGAATGATATCACAGCTACCATAAACTGGTTATATCAAGAATGATATCACAGCTACCATAAACTGGTTATATGAAGAATGATATCACAGCTACCATAAACTGGTTATATCAAGAATGATATCACAGCTACCATAAATTGGTTTTATCAAGAATGATATCACAGCTACCATAAACTGGTTATATCAAGAATGATACCACAGCTGCCATCAACTGGTTATATCAAGAATGATATCACAGCTACCATAAATTGGTTATATCAAGAATGATATCACAGATACCATAAACTGGTTATATCAAGAATGATATCACAGCTACCATAAATTGGTTTTATCAAGAATGATATCACAGCTGCCATAAACTGGTTTTATCAGGAATGATATCACAGCTGCCATAAACTGGTTATATCAAGAATGATATCACAGCTACCATAAACTGGTTTTATCAAGAATGATACCACAGCTCCCATACATTGGTTTAATCAAGAATGATATCACAGCTGCCATAAACTGGTTATATCAAGAATGATATCACATCTACCATAAACTGATTATATCAAGAATGATATCACAGCTACCATAAACTGGTTGTATCAAGAATGATATCACAGCTGCCATAAATTGGTTTTATCAAGAATGATATCACAGCTGCCATACATTGGTTTTATCAAGAATGATATCACATCTACCATAAACTGGTTATATCAAGAATGATATCACAGCAACCATAAACTGGTTATATCAAGAATGATATCACAGCTACCATAAATTGGTTTTATCAAGAATGATACCACAGCTACCATAAACTGGTTATATCAAGAATGATATCACAGCTACCATAAATTGGTTATATCAAGAATGATATCACAGCTACCGTAAACTGGTTATATCAAGAATGATATCACAGATACCATAAACTGGTTATATCAGGAATGATATCACAGCTACCATAAACTGGTTATATCAGGAATGATATCACAGCTACCATAAACTGGTTATATCAAGAATGATATCACAGATACCATAAATTGGTTTTATCAAGAATGATATCACAGCTGCCATAAATTGGTTTTATCAGGAATGATATCACAGCTGCCATAAATTGGTTATATCAAGAATGATATCACAGCTGCCATAAACTGGTTATATCAAGAATGATATCACAGCTACCATAAATTGGTTATATCAAAAATGATATCACAGCTACTATCAAGTATGATATCACAGCTACCATAAACTGGTTATATCAAGAATGATATCACAGATACCATAAATTGGTTTTATCAAGAATGATATCACAGCTGCCATAAATTGGTTTTATCAGGAATGATATCACAGCTGCCATAACTTGGTTATATCAAGAATGATATCACAGCTACCATAAACTGGTTATATCAAGAATGATATCACAGATACCATAAATTGGTTTTATCAGGAATGATATCACAGCTGCCATAAATTGGTTTTATCAGGAATGATATCACAGCTGCCATAAATTGGTTATATCAAGAATGATATCACAGCTGCCATAAACTGGTTATATCAAGAATGATATCACAGCTACCATAAATTGGTTATATCAAGAATGATATCACAGCTACTATCAAGTATGATATCACAGCTACTATCAAGAATGATATCATAGCTACCATAAACTGGTTCTATCAAGAATGATACCACAGCTACCATAAACTGGTTATATCAAGAATGATATCACAGATACCATAAACTGGTTGTATCAAGAATGATATCACAGCTACCAAAAACTGGTTGTATCAAGAATGATATCAAAGATACCATAAACTGGTTATATCAAGAATGATATTACAGCTACCATAAACTGGTTGTATCAAGAATGATATCACAGCTACCATAAACTGGTTGTATCAAGAATGATATCACAGATACCATAAACTGGTTATATCAAGAATGATATCACAGCTACCATAAACTGGTTATATCAAGAATGATATCACAGCTACCATAAACTGGTTATAGCAAGAATGATATCACAGATACCATAAACTGGTTATATCAAGAATGATATCACAGCTACCATAAACTGGTTATATCAAGAATGATATCACAGCTACCATAAATTGGTTTTATCAAGAAAAATATCACAGCTGCCATAAATTGGTTTTATCAGGAATGATATCACAGCTGCCATAAATTGGTTATATCAAGAATGATATCACAGCTGCCATAAACTTGTTATATCAAGAATGATATCACAGCTACCATAAATTGGTTATATCAAGAATGATATCACAGCTACTATCAAGTATGATATCACAGCTACCATAAACTGGTTATATCAAGAATGATATCACAGATACCATAAATTGGTTTTATCAAGAATGATATCACAGCTGCCATAAATTGGTTTTATCAGGAATGATATCACAGCTGCCATAACTTGGTTATATCAAGAATGATATCACAGCTACCATAAACTGGTTATATCAAGAATGATATCACAGATACCATAAATTGGTTTTATCAGGAATGATATCACAGCTGCCATAAATTGGTTTTATCAGGAATGATATCACAGCTGCCATAAATTGGTTATATCAAGAATGATATCACAGCTGCCATAAACTGGTTATATCAAGAATGATATCACAGCTACCATAAATTGGTTATATCAAGAATGATATCACAGCTACCATAAATTGGTTATATCAAGAATGATATCACAGCTACTATCAAGTATGATATCACAGCTACTATCAAGAATGATATCATAGCTACCATAAACTGGTTATATCAAGAATGATACCACAGCTACCATAAACAGGTTATATCAAGAATGATATCACAGATACCATAAACTGGTTGTATCAAGAATGATATCACAGCTACCATAAACTGGTTGTATCAAGAATGATATCACAGATACCATAAACTGGTTATATCGAGAATGATATCACAGCTACCATAAACTGGTTATATCAAGAATGATATCACAGATACCATAAACTGGTTATATCAAGAATGATATCACAGCTACCATAAACTGGTTATATCAAGAATGATATTACAGCTACCATAAACTGGTTATATCAAGAATGATATCACAGCTACCATAAACTGGTTATAGCAAGAATGATATCACAGATACCATAAACTGGTTATATCAAGAATGATATCACAGATACCATAAACTGGTTGTATCAAGAATGATATCACAGCTACCATAAATTGGTTTTATCAAGAATGATATCACAGCTACCATAAATTGGTTTTATCAGGAATGATATCACAGCTACCATAAACTGGTTATATCAAGAATGATATCACAGCTACCATAAACTGGTTATATCAAGAATGATATCACAGCTACCATAAACTGGTTATATGAAGAATGATATCACAGCTACCATAAACTGGTTATATCAAGAATGATATCACAGCTACCATAAATTGGTTTTATCAAGAATGATATCACAGCTACCATAAACTGGTTATATCAAGAATGATACCACAGCTGCCATCAACTGGTTATATCAAGAATGATATCACAGCTACCATTAATTGGTTATATCAAGAATGATATCACAGATACCATAAACTGGTTATATCAAGAATGATATCACAGCTACCATAAATTGGTTTTATCAAGAATGATATCACAGCTGCCATAAACTGGTTTTATCAGGAATGATATCACAGCTGCCATAAACTGGTTATATCAAGAATGATATCACAGCTACCATAAACTGGTTTTATCAAGAATGATACCACAGCTCCCATACATTGGTTTAATCAAGAATGATATCACAGCTGCCATAAACTGGTTATATCAAGAATGATATCACATCTACCATAAACTGATTATATCAAGAATGATATCACAGCTACCATAAACTGGTTGTATCAAGAATGATATCACAGCTGCCATAAATTGGTTTTATCAAGAATGATATCACAGCTGCCATACATTGGTTTTATCAAGAATGATATCACATCTACCATAAACTGGTTATATCAAGAATGATATCACAGCAACCATAAACTGGTTATATCAAGAATGATATCACAGCTACCATAAATTGGTTTTATCAAGAATGATACCACAGCTACCATAAACTGGTTATATCAAGAATGATATCACAGCTACCATAAATTGGTTATATCAAGAATGATATCACAGCTACCGTAAACTGGTTATATCAAGAATGATATCACAGATACCATAAACTGGTTATATCAGGAATGATATCACAGCTACCATAAACTGGTTATATCAGGAATGATATCACAGCTACCATAAACTGGTTATATCAAGAATGATATCACAGATACCATAAATTGGTTTTATCAAGAATGATATCACAGCTGCCATAAATTGGTTTTATCAGGAATGATATCACAGCTGCCATAAATTGGTTATATCAAGAATGATATCACAGCTGCCATAAACTGGTTATATCAAGAATGATATCACAGCTACCATAAATTGGTTATATCAAAAATGATATCACAGCTACTATCAAGTATGATATCACAGCTACCATAAACTGGTTATATCAAGAATGATATCACAGATACCATAAATTGGTTTTATCAAGAATGATATCACAGCTGCCATAAATTGGTTTTATCAGGAATGATATCACAGCTGCCATAACTTGGTTATATCAAGAATGATATCACAGCTACCATAAACTGGTTATATCAAGAATGATATCACAGATACCATAAATTGGTTTTATCAGGAATGATATCACAGCTGCCATAAATTGGTTTTATCAGGAATGATATCACAGCTGCCATAAATTGGTTATATCAAGAATGATATCACAGCTGCCATAAACTGGTTATATCAAGAATGATATCACAGCTACCATAAATTGGTTATATCAAGAATGATATCACAGCTACTATCAAGTATGATATCACAGCTACTATCAAGAATGATATCATAGCTACCATAAACTGGTTCTATCAAGAATGATACCACAGCTACCATAAACTGGTTATATCAAGAATGATATCACAGATACCATAAACTGGTTGTATCAAGAATGATATCACAGCTACCAAAAACTGGTTGTATCAAGAATGATATCAAAGATACCATAAACTGGTTATATCAAGAATGATATTACAGCTACCATAAACTGGTTGTATCAAGAATGATATCACAGCTACCATAAACTGGTTGTATCAAGAATGATATCACAGATACCATAAACTGGTTATATCAAGAATGATATCACAGCTACCATAAACTGGTTATATCAAGAATGATATCACAGCTACCATAAACTGGTTATAGCAAGAATGATATCACAGATACCATAAACTGGTTATATCAAGAATGATATCACAGCTACCATAAACTGGTTATATCAAGAATGATATCACAGCTACCATAAATTGGTTTTATCAAGAATGATATCACAGCTACCATAAATTGGTTTTATCAGGAATGATTTCACAGCTACCATAAACTGGTTATATCAAGAATGATATCACAGCTACCATAAACTGGTTATATCAAGAATGATATCACAGCTACCATAAATTGGTTATATCAAGAATGATATCACAGCTACCATAAATTGGTTTTATCAGGAATGATATCACAGCTACCATAAACTGGTTATATCAAGAATGAAATCACAGCTGCCATAAACTGGTTTTATCAAGAATGATATCACAGCTACCATAAATTGGTTTTATCAGGAATGATATCACAGCTGCCATAAACTGGTTATATCAAAAATGATATCACAGCTACTATCAAGTATGATATCACAGATACCATAAATTGGTTATATCAAGAATGATATCACAGCTACCATAAACTGGTTATATCGAGAATGATATCACAGCTACCATAAACTGGTTATATCAAGAATGATATCACAGCTACCATAAACTGGTTATATCAAGAATGATATCACAGCTACCATACATTGGTTTTATCAGGAATGATATCACAGCTGCCATAAATTGGTTATATCAAGAATGATATCACAGCTACCATACATTGGTTATATCTAGAATGATATCACAACTTCTATCAAGAATGATATCATAGCTACCATAAACTTGTTATATCAAGAATGATATCACAGCTACCATAAACTGGTTTTATCAGGAATGATATCACAGCTGCCATAAACTGGTTATATCAAGAATGATATCACAGCTACCATAAATTGGTTTTATCAAGAATGATATCACAGATACCATAAATTGGTTTTATCAGGAATGATATTACAGCTACCATAAACTGGTTATATCAAGAATGATATCACAGCTACCATAAACTGGTTATATCAAGAATGATATCACAGCTACCATAAACTGGTTATATCAAGAATGATATCACAGCTACCATAAACTGGTTGTATCCAGAATGATATCACAGCTACCATAAATTGGTTATATCAAGAATGATATCACAGCTACCATAAACTGGTTATATCAAGAATGATATCACATCTACCATAAACTGGTTATATCAAGAATGATATCACAGCTACCATAAATTGGTTTAATCAAGAATGATATCACAGCTACCATAAACTGGTTATATCAAGAATGATATCACAGCTACCATAAATTGGTTTTATCAAGAATGATATCACAGCTTCTATCAAGTATGATATCACAGATACCATAAATTGGTTATATCAAGAATGATATCACAGCTACCATAAACTGGTCATATCAAGAATGATATGACAGATACCATAAATTGGTTTCATCAAGAATGATATCACAGCTTCTATCAAGTATGATATCACAGCTATCATCAAGAATGATATCATAGCTACCATAAACTGGTTATATCAAGAATGATATCACAGCTACCATAAACTGGTTATATCAAGAATGATATCACAGCTACCATAAACTGGTTATATCAAGAATGATATCACAGCTACCATAAATTGGTTTTATCAAGAATGATATCACAGCTACCATAAACTGGTTATATCAAGAATGATATCACAGCTACCATACATTGGTTTTATCAAGAATGATATCACAGCGACCATAAACCGGTTATATCAAGAATGATATCACAGCTGCCATAAACTGGTTATATCAAGAATGATATCACAGCAACCATAAACTGGTTATATCAAGAATCATATCACAGCTACCATAAATTGGTTTCATCAAGAATGATATCGCAGCTACCATAAACTGGTTATATCAAGAATGATATCACAGCTACCATAAATTGGTTATATCAAGAATGATATCACAGCTACCATAAACTGGTTATATCAAGAATGATATCACAGATACCATAAACTGGTTATATCAGGAATGATATCACAGCTACCATAAACTGGTTATATCAAGAATGATATCACAGATACCATAAATTGGTTTTATCAAGAATGATATCACAGCTGCCATAAATTGGTTTTATCAGGAATGATATCACAGCTGCCATAAATTGGTTATATCAAGAATGATATCACAGCTGCCATAAACTTGTTATATCAAGAATGATATCACAGCTACCATAAATTGGTTATATCAAGAATGATATCACAGCTACTATCAAGTATGATATCACAGCTACCATAAACTGGTTATATCAAGAATGATATCACAGATACCATAAATTGGTTTTATCAAGAATGATATCACAGCTGCCATAAATTGGTTTTATCAGGAATGATATCACAGCTGCCATAACTTGGTTATATCAAGAATGATATCACAGCTACCATAAACTGGTTATATCAAGAATGATATCACAGATACCATAAATTGGTTTTATCAGGAATGATATCACAGCTGCCATAAATTGCTTTTATCAGGAATGATATCACAGCTGCCATAAATTGGTTATATCAAGAATGATATCACAGCTGCCATAAACTGGTTATATCAAGAATGATATCACAGCTACCATAAATTGGTTATATCAAGAATGATATCACAGCTACCATAAATTGGTTATATCAAGAATGATATCACAGCTACTATCAAGTATGATATCACAGCTACTATCAAGAATGATATCATAGCTACCATAAACTGGTTATATCAAGAATGATACCACAGCTACCATAAACTGGTTATATCAAGAATGATATCACAGATACCATAAACTGGTTGTATCAAGAATGATATCACAGCTACCATAAACTGGTTGTATCAAGAATGATATCACAGATACCATAAACTGGTTATATCGAGAATGATATCACAGCTACCATAAACTGGTTATATCAAGAATGATATCACAGATACCATAAACTGGTTATATCAAGAATGATATCACAGCTACCATAAACTGGTTATATCAAGAATGATATTACAGCTACCATAAACTGGTTATATCAAGAATGATATCACAGCTACCATAAACTGGTTATAGCAAGAATGATGTCACAGATACCATAAACTGGTTATATCAAGAATGATATCACAGCTACCATAAACTGGTTGTATCAAGAATGATATCACAGCTACCATAAATTGGTTTTATCAAGAATGATATCGCAGCTACCATAAATTGGTTTTATCAGGAATGATATCACAGCTACCATAAACTGGTTATATCAAGAATGATATCACAGCTACCATAAACTGGTTATATCAAGAATGATATCACAGCTACCATAAACTGGTTATATCAAGAATGATATCACAGCTACCATAAACTGGTTATATCAAGAATGATATCACAGCTACCATAAACTGGTTATATCAAGAATGATACCACAGCTGCCATAAACTGGTTATATCAAGAATGATATCACAGCTACCATAAATTGGTTATATCAAGAATGATATCACAGATACCATAAACTGGTTATATCAAGAATGATATCACAGCTACCATAAATTGGTTTTATCAAGAATGATATCACAGCTGCCATAAACTGGTTTTATCAGGAATGATATCACAGCTGCCATAAACTGGTTATATCAAGAATGATATCACAGCTACCATAAACTGGTTTTATCAAGAATGATACCACAGCTCCCATACATTGGTTTTATCAAGAATGATATCACAGCTGCCATAAACTGGTTATATCAAGAATGATATCACATCTACCATAAACTGGTTATATCAAGAATGATATCACAGCTACCATAAATTGGTTATATCAAGAATGATATCACAGCTACCATAAACTGGTTATATCAAGAATGATATCACAGCTGCCATAAATTGGTTTTATCAGGAATGATATCACAGCTGCCATAAATTGGTTATATCAAGAATGATATCACAGCTACCATAAACTGGTTATATCAAGAATGATATCACAGATACCATAAACTGGTTATATCAGGAATGATATCACAGCTACCATAAACTGGTTATATCAAGAATGATATCACAGCTACCATAAACTGGTTATATCAAGAATGATATCACAGCTACCATACATTGGTTTTATCAGGAATGATATCACAGCTGCCATAAATTGGTTATATCAAGAATGATATCACAGATACCATACATTGGTTATATCAAGAATGATATCACAGCTACTATCAAGAATGATATCATAGCTACCATAAACTTGTTATATCAAGAATGATATCACAGCTACCATAAATTGGTTTTATCAAGAATGATATCACAGATACCATAAATTGGTTTTATCAGGAATGATATTACAGCTACCATAAACTGGTTATATCAAGAATGATATCACAGCTACCATAAACTGGTTATATCAAGAATGATATCACAGCTACCATAAACTGGTTATATCAAGAATGATATCACAGCTACCATAAACTGGTTGTATCCAGAATGATATCACAGCTACCATAAATTGGTTATATCAAGAATGATATCACAGCTACCATAAACTGGTTATATCAAGAATGATATCACATCTACCATAAACTGGTTATATCAAGAATGATATCACAGCTACCATAAATTGGTTTAATCAAGAATGATATCACAGCTACCATAAACTGGTTATATCAAGAATGATATCACAGCTACCATAAATTGGTTTTATCAAGAATGATATCACAGCTTCTATCAAGTATGATATCACAGATACCATAAATTGGTTATATCAAGAATGATATCACAGCTACCATAAACTGGTCATATCAAGAATGATATCACAGATACCATAAATTGGTTTCATCAAGAATGATATCACAGCTTCTATCAAGTATGATATCACAGCTATCATCAAGAATGATATCATAGCTACCATAAACTGGTTATATCAAGAATGATATCACAGCTACCATAAACTGGTTATATCAAGAATGATATCGCAGCTACCATAAACTGGTTATATCAAGAATGATATCACAGCTACCATAAATTGGTTTTATCAAGAATGATATCACAGCTACCATAAACTGGTTATATCAAGAATGATATCACAGCTACCATACATTGGTTTTATCAAGAATGATATCACAGCGACCATAAACCGGTTATATCAAGAATGATATCACAGCTGCCATAAACTGGTTATATCAAGAATGATATCACAGCAACCATAAACTGGTTATATCAAGAATGATATCACAGCTACCATAAACTGGTTTCATCAAGAATGATATCGCAGCTACCATAAACTGGTTATATCAAGAATGATATCACAGCTACCATAAATTGGTTATATCAAGAATGATATCACAGCTACCATAAACTGGTTATATCAAGAATGATATCACAGATACCATAAACTGGTTATATCAGGAATGATATCACAGCTACCATAAACTGGTTATATCAAGAATGATATCACAGATACCATAAATTGGTTTTATCAAGAATGATATCACAGCTGCCATAAATTGGTTTTATCAGGAATGATATCACAGCTGCCATAAATTGGTTATATCAAGAATGATATCACAGCTGCCATAAACTTGTTATATCAAGAATGATATCACAGCTACCATAAATTGGTTATATCAAGAATGATATCACAGCTACTATCAAGTATGATATCACAGCTACCATAAACTGGTTATATCAAGAATGATATCACAGATACCATAAATTGGTTTTATCAAGAATGATATCACAGCTGCCATAAATTGGTTTTATCAGGAATGATATCACAGCTGCCATAACTTGGTTATATCAAGAATGATATCACAGCTACCATAAACTGGTTATATCAAGAATGATATCACAGATACCATAAATTGGTTTTATCAGGAATGATATCACAGCTGCCATAAATTGGTTTTATCAGGAATGATATCACAGCTGCCATAAATTGGTTATATCAAGAATGATATCACAGCTGCCATAAACTGGTTATATCAAGAATGATATCACAGCTACCATAAATTGGTTATATCAAGAATGATATCACAGCTACCATAAATTGGTTATATCAAGAATGATATCACAGCTACTATCAAGTATGATATCACAGCTACTATCAAGAATGATATCATAGCTACCATAAACTGGTTATATCAAGAATGATACCACAGCTACCATAAACTGGTTATATCAAGAATGATATCACAGATACCATAAACTGGTTGTATCAAGAATGATATCACAGCTACCATAAACTGGTTGTATCAAGAATGATATCACAGATACCATAAACTGGTTATATCGAGAATGATATCACAGCTACCATAAACTGGTTGTATCAAGAATGATATCACAGCTACCATAAACTGGTTGTATCAAGAATGATATCACAGATACCATAAACTGGTTATATCGAGAATGATATCACAGCTACCATAAACTGGTTATATCAAGAATGATATCACAGATACCATAAACTGGTTATATCAAGAATGATATCACAGCTACCATAAACTGGTTATATCAAGAATGATATTACAGCTACCATAAACTGGTTATATCAAGAATGATATCACAGCTACCATAAACTGGTTATAGCAAGAATGATATCACAGATACCATAAACTGGTTATATCAAGAATGATATCACAGCTACCATAAACTGGTTGTATCAAGAATGATATCACATATACCATAAATTGGTTTTATCAAGAATGATATCACAGCTACCATAAATTGGTTTTATCAGGAATGATATCACAGCTACCATAAACTGGTTATATCAAGAATGATATCACAGCTACCATAAACTGGTTATATCAAGAATGATATCACAGCTACCATAAACTGGTTATATCAAGAATGATATCACAGCTACCATAAACTGGTTATATCAAGAATGATATCACAGCTACCATAAATTGGTTTTATCAAGAATGATATCACAGCTACCATAAACTGGTTATATCAAAAATGATACCACAGCTGCCATAAACTGGTTATATCAAGAATGATATCACAGCTACCATAAATTGGTTATATCAAGAATGATATCACAGATACCATAAACTGGTTATATCAAGAATGATATCACAGCTACCATAAATTGGTTTTATCAAGAATGATATCACAGCTGCCATAAACTGGTTTTATCAGGAATGATATCACAGCTGCCATAAACTGGTTATATCAAGAATGATATCACAGCTACCATAAACTGGTTTTATCAAGAATGATACCACAGCTCCCATTCATTGGTTTTATCAAGAATGATATCACAGCTGCCATAAACTGGTTATATCAAGAATGATATCACATCTACCATAAACTGATTATATCAAGAATGATATCACAGCTACCATAAACTGATTGTATCAAGAATGATATCACAGCTGCCATAAATTGGTTTTATCAAGAATGATATCACAGCTGCCATACATTGGTTTTATCAAGAATGATATCACATCTACCATAAACTGGTTATATCAAGAATGATATCACAGCAACCATAAACTGGTTATATCAAGAATGATATCACAGCTACCATAAATTGGTTTTATCAAGAATGATATCACAGCTACCATAAACTGGTTATATCAAGAATGATATCACAGCTACCATAAATTGGTTATATCAAGAATGATATCACAGCTACCGTAAACTGGTTATATCAAGAATGATATCACAGATACCATAAACTGGTTATATCAAGAATGATATCACAGCTACCATAAACTGGTTATATCAAGAATGATATCACAGATACCATAAACTGGTTATATCAAGAATGATATCACAGCTACCATAAACTGGTTATATCAAGAATGATATCACAGCTACTATCAAGAATGATATCATAGCAACCATAAACTTGTTATATCAAGAATGATATCACAGCTACCATAAATTGGTTTTATCAAGAATGATATCACAGATACCATAAATTGGTTTTATCAGGAATGATATTACAGCTACCATAAACTGGTTATATCAAGAATGATATCACAGCTACCATAAACTGGTTATATCAAGAATGATATCACAGCTACCATAAACTGGTTATATCAAGAATGATATCACAGCTACCTTAAACTGGTTGTATCCAGAATGATATCACAGCTACCATAAATTGGTTATATCAAGAATGATATCACAGCTACCATAAACTGGTTATATCAAGAATGATATCACATCTACCATAAACTGGTTATATCAAGAATGATATCACAGCTACCATAAATTGGTTTAATCAAGAATGATATCACAGCTACCATAAACTGGTTATATCAAGAATGATATCACAGCTACCATAAATTGGTTTTATCAAGAATGATATCACAGCTTCTATCAAGTATGATATCACAGATACCATAAATTGGTTATATCAAGAATGATATCACAGCTACCATAAACTGGTCATATCAAGAATGATATCACAGATACCATAAATTGGTTTCATCAAGAATGATATCACAGCTTCTATCAAGTATGATATCACAGCTATCATCAAGAATGATATCATAGCTACCATAAACTGGTTATATCAAGAATGATATCACAGCTACCATAAACTGGTTATATCAAGAATGATATCGCAGCTACCATAAACTGGTTATATCAAGAATGATATCACAGCTACCATAAATTGGTTTTATCAAGAATGATATCACAGCTACCATAAACTGGTTATATCAAGAATGATATCACAGCTACCATACATTGGTTTTATCAAGAATGATATCACAGCGACCATAAACCGGTTATATCAAGAATGATATCACAGCTGCCATAAACTGGTTATATCAAGAATGATATCACAGCAACCATAAACTGGTTATATCAAGAATGATATCACAGCTACCATAAACTGGTTTCATCAAGAATGATATCGCAGCTACCATAAACTGGTTATATCAAGAATGATATCACAGCTACCATAAATTGGTTATATCAAGAATGATATCACAGCTACCATAAACTGGTTATATCAAGAATGATATCACAGATACCATAAACTGGTTATATCAGGAATGATATCACAGCTACCATAAACTGGTTATATCAAGAATGATATCACAGATACCATAAATTGGTTTTATCAAGAATGATATCACAGCTGCCATAAATTGGTTTTATCAGGAATGATATCACAGCTGCCATAAATTGGTTATATCAAGAATGATATCACAGCTGCCATAAACTTGTTATATCAAGAATGATATCACAGCTACCATAAATTGGTTATATCAAGAATGATATCACAGCTACTATCAAGTATGATATCACAGCTACCATAAACTGGTTATATCAAGAATGATATCACAGATACCATAAATTGGTTTTATCAAGAATGATATCACAGCTGCCATAAATTGGTTTTATCAGGAATGATATCACAGCTGCCATAACTTGGTTATATCAAGAATGATATCACAGCTACCATAAACTGGTTATATCAAGAATGATATCACAGATACCATAAATTGGTTTTATCAGGAATGATATCACAGCTGCCATAAATTGGTTTTATCAGGAATGATATCACAGCTGCCATAAATTGGTTATATCAAGAATGATATCACAGCTGCCATAAACTGGTTATATCAAGAATGATATCACAGCTACCATAAATTGGTTATATCAAGAATGATATCACAGCTACCATAAATTGGTTATATCAAGAATGATATCACAGCTACTATCAAGTATGATATCACAGCTACTATCAAGAATGATATCATAGCTACCATAAACTGGTTATATCAAGAATGATACCACAGCTACCATAAACTGGTTATATCAAGAATGATATCACAGATACCATAAACTGGTTGTATCAAGAATGATATCACAGCTACCATAAACTGGTTGTATCAAGAATGATATCACAGATACCATAAACTGGTTATATCGAGAATGATATCACAGCTACCATAAACTGGTTGTATCAAGAATGATATCACAGCTACCATAAACTGGTTGTATCAAGAATGATATCACAGATACCATAAACTGGTTATATCGAGAATGATATCACAGCTACCATAAACTGGTTATATCAAGAATGATATCACAGATACCATAAACTGGTTATATCAAGAATGATATCACAGCTACCATAAACTGGTTATATCAAGAATGATATTACAGCTACCATAAACTGGTTATATCAAGAATGATATCACAGCTACCATAAACTGGTTATAGCAAGAATGATATCACAGATACCATAAACTGGTTATATCAAGAATGATATCACAGCTACCATAAACTGGTTGTATCAAGAATGATATCACAGCTACCATAAATTGGTTTTATCAAGAATGATATCACAGCTACCATAAATTGGTTTTATCAGGAATGATATCACAGCTACCATAAACTGGTTATATCAAGAATGATATCACAGCTACCATAAACTGGTTATATCAAGAATGATATCACAGCTACCATAAACTGGTTATATCAAGAATGATATCACAGCTACCATAAACTGGTTATATCAAGAATGATATCACAGCTACCATAAATTGGTTTTATCAAGAATGATATCACAGCTACCATAAACTGGTTATATCAAAAATGATACCACAGCTGCCATAAACTGGTTATATCAAGAATGATATCACAGCTACCATAAATTGGTTATATCAAGAATGATATCACAGATACCATAAACTGGTTATATCAAGAATGATATCACAGCTACCATAAATTGGTTTTATCAAGAATGATATCACAGCTGCCATAAACTGGTTTTATCAGGAATGATATCACAGCTGCCATAAACTGGTTATATCAAGAATGATATCACAGCTACCATAAACTGGTTTTATCAAGAATGATACCACAGCTCCCATTCATTGGTTTTATCAAGAATGATATCACAGCTGCCATAAACTGGTTATATCAAGAATGATATCACATCTACCATAAACTGATTATATCAAGAATGATATCACAGCTACCATAAACTGATTGTATCAAGAATGATATCACAGCTGCCATAAATTGGTTTTATCAAGAATGATATCACAGCTGCCATACATTGGTTTTATCAAGAATGATATCACATCTACCATAAACTGGTTATATCAAGAATGATATCACAGCAACCATAAACTGGTTATATCAAGAATGATATCACAGCTACCATAAATTGGTTTTATCAAGAATGATATCACAGCTACCATAAACTGGTTATATCAAGAATGATATCACAGCTACCATAAATTGGTTATATCAAGAATGATATCACAGCTACCGTAAACTGGTTATATCAAGAATGATATCACAGATACCATAAACTGGTTATATCAGGAATGATATCACAGCTACCATAAACTGGTTATATCAAGAATGATATCACAGCTACCATAAACTGGTTATATCAAGAATGATATCACAGATACCATAAATTGGTTTTATCAAGAATGATATCACAGCTGCCATAAATTGGTTTTATCAGGAATGATATCACAGCTGCCATAAATTGGTTATATCAAGAATGATATCACAGCTACCATAAACTGGTTATATCAAGAATGATATCACAGATACCATAAACTGGTTATATCAGGAATGATATCACAGCTACCATAAACTGGTTATATCAAGAATGATATCACAGATACCATAAATTGGTTTTATCAAGAAAAATATCACAGCTGCCATAAATTGGTTTTATCAGGAATGATATCACAGCTGCCATAAATTGGTTATATCAAGAATGATATCACAGCTGCCATAAACTTGTTATATCAAGAATGATATCACAGCTACCATAAATTGGTTATATCAAGAATGATATCACAGCTACTATCAAGTATGATATCACAGCTACCATAAACTGGTTATATCAAGAATGATATCACAGATACCATAAATTGGTTTTATCAAGAATGATATCACAGCTGCCATAAATTGGTTTTATCAGGAATGATATCACAGCTGCCATAACTTGGTTATATCAAGAATGATATCACAGCTACCATAAACTGGTTATATCAAGAATGATATCACAGATACCATAAATTGGTTTTATCAGGAATGATATCACAGCTGCCATAAATTGGTTTTATCAGGAATGATATCACAGCTGCCATAAATTGGTTATATCAAGAATGATATCACAGCTGCCATAAACTGGTTATATCAAGAATGATATCACAGCTACCATAAATTGGTTATATCAAGAATGATATCACAGCTACCATAAATTGGTTATATCAAGAATGATATCACAGCTACTATCAAGTATGATATCACAGCTACTATCAAGAATGATATCATAGCTACCATAAACTGGTTATATCAAGAATGATACCACAGCTACCATAAACTGGTTATATCAAGAATGATATCACAGATACCATAAACTGGTTGTATCAAGAATGATATCACAGCTACCATAAACTGGTTGTATCAAGAATGATATCACAGATACCATAAACTGGTTATATCGAGAATGATATCACAGCTACCATAAACTGGTTATATCAAGAATGATATCACAGATACCATAAACTGGTTATATCAAGAATGATATCACAGCTACCATAAACTGGTTATATCAAGAATGATATTACAGCTACCATAAACTGGTTATATCAAGAATGATATCACAGCTACCATAAACTGGTTATAGCAAGAATGATATCACAGATACCATAAACTGGTTATATCAAGAATGATATCACAGATACCATAAACTGGTTGTATCAAGAATGATATCACAGCTACCATAAATTGGTTTTATCAAGAATGATATCACAGCTACCATAAATTGGTTTTATCAGGAATGATATCACAGCTACCATAAACTGGTTATATCAAGAATGATATCACAGCTACCATAAACTGGTTATATCAAGAATGATATCACAGCTACCATAAACTGGTTATATGAAGAATGATATCACAGCTACCATAAACTGGTTATATCAAGAATGATATCACAGCTACCATAAATTGGTTTTATCAAGAATGATATCACAGCTACCATCAACTGGTTATATCAAGAATGATACCACAGCTGCCATCAACTGGTTATATCAAGAATGATATCACAGCTACCATAAATTGGTTATATCAAGAATGATATCACAGATACCATAAACTGGTTATATCAAGAATGATATCACAGCTACCATAAATTGGTTTTATCAAGAATGATATCACAGCTGCCATAAACTGGTTTTATCAGGAATGATATCACAGCTGCCATAAACTGGTTATATCAAGAATGATATCACAGCTACCATAAACTGGTTTTATCAAGAATGATACCACAGCTCCCATACATTGGTTTAATCAAGAATGATATCACAGCTGCCATAAACTGGTTATATCAAGAATGATATCACATCTACCATAAACTGATTATATCAAGAATGATATCACAGCTACCATAAACTGGTTGTATCAAGAATGATATCACAGCTGCCATAAATTGGTTTTATCAAGAATGATATCACAGCTGCCATACATTGGTTTTATCAAGAATGATATCACATCTACCATAAACTGGTTATATCAAGAATGATATCACAGCAACCATAAACTGGTTATATCAAGAATGATATCACAGCTACCATAAATTGGTTTTATCAAGAATGATACCACAGCTACCATAAACTGGTTATATCAAGAATGATATCACAGCTACCATAAATTGGTTATATCAAGAATGATATCACAGCTACCGTAAACTGGTTATATCAAGAATGATATCACAGATACCATAAACTGGTTATATCAGGAATGATATCACAGCTACCATAAACTGGTTATATCAGGAATGATATCACAGCTACCATAAACTGGTTATATCAAGAATGATATCACAGATACCATAAATTGGTTTTATCAAGAATGATATCACAGCTGCCATAAATTGGTTTTATCAGGAATGATATCACAGCTGCCATAAATTGGTTATATCAAGAATGATATCACAGCTGCCATAAACTGGTTATATCAAGAATGATATCACAGCTACCATAAATTGGTTATATCAAAAATGATATCACAGCTACTATCAAGTATGATATCACAGCTACCATAAACTGGTTATATCAAGAATGATATCACAGATACCATAAATTGGTTTTATCAAGAATGATATCACAGCTGCCATAAATTGGTTTTATCAGGAATGATATCACAGCTGCCATAACTTGGTTATATCAAGAATGATATCACAGCTACCATAAACTGGTTATATCAAGAATGATATCACAGATACCATAAATTGGTTTTATCAGGAATGATATCACAGCTGCCATAAATTGGTTTTATCAGGAATGATATCACAGCTGCCATAAATTGGTTATATCAAGAATGATATCACAGCTGCCATAAACTGGTTATATCAAGAATGATATCACAGCTACCATAAATTGGTTATATCAAGAATGATATCACAGCTACTATCAAGTATGATATCACAGCTACTATCAAGAATGATATCATAGCTACCATAAACTGGTTCTATCAAGAATGATACCACAGCTACCATAAACTGGTTATATCAAGAATGATATCACAGATACCATAAACTGGTTGTATCAAGAATGATATCACAGCTACCATAAACTGGTTGTATCAAGAATGATATCAAAGATACCATAAACTGGTTATATCAAGAATGATATTACAGCTACCATAAACTGGTTGTATCAAGAATGATATCACAGCTACCATAAACTGGTTGTATCAAGAATGATATCACAGATACCATAAACTGGTTATATCAAGAATGATATCACAGCTACCATAAACTGGTTATATCAAGAATGATATCACAGCTACCATAAACTGGTTATAGCAAGAATGATATCACAGATACCATAAACTGGTTATATCAAGAATGATATCACAGCTACCATAAACTGGTTATATCAAGAATGATATCACAGCTACCATAAATTGGTTTTATCAAGAATGATATCACAGCTACCATAAATTGGTTTTATCAGGAATGATTTCACAGCTTCCATAAACTGGTTATATCAAGAATGATATCACAGCTACCATAAACTGGTTATATCAAGAATGATATCACAGCTACCATAAATTGGTTATATCAAGAATGATATCACAGCTACCATAAATTGGTTTTATCAGGAATGATATCACAGCTACCATAAACTGGTTATATCAAGAATGAAATCACAGCTGCCATAAACTGGTTTTATCAAGAATGATATCACAGCTACCATAAATTGGTTTTATCAGGAATGATATCACAGCTGCCATAAACTGGTTATATCAAAAATGATATCACAGCTACTATCAAGTATGATATCACAGATACCATAAATTGGTTATATCAAGAATGATATCACAGCTACCATAAACTGGTTATATCAAGAATGATATCACAGCTACCATAAACTGGTTATATCAAGAATGATATCACAGCTACCATAAACTGGTTATATCAAGAATGATATCACAGCTACCATACATTGGTTTTATCAGGAATGATATCACAGCTGCCATAAATTGGTTATATCAAGAATGATATCACAGCTACCATACATTGGTTATATCAAGAATGATATCACAACTTCTATCAAGAATGATATCATAGCTACCATAAACTTGTTATATCAAGAATGATATCACAGCTACCATAAACTGGTTTTATCAGGAATGATATCACAGCTGCCATAAACTGGTTATATCAAGAATGATATCACAGCTACCATAAATTGGTTTTATCAAGAATGATATCACAGATACCATAAATTGGTTTTATCAGGAATGATATTACAGCTACCATAAACTGGTTATATCAAGAATGATATCACAGCTACCATAAACTGGTTATATCAAGAATGATATCACAGCTACCATAAACTGGTTATATCAAGAATGATATCACAGCTACCATAAACTGGTTGTATCCAGAATGATATCACAGCTACCATAAATTGGTTATATCAAGAATGATATCACAGCTACCATAAACTGGTTATATCAAGAATGATATCACATCTACCATAAACTGGTTATATCAAGAATGATATCACAGCTACCATAAATTGGTTTAATCAAGAATGATATCACAGCTACCATAAACTGGTTATATCAAGAATGATATCACAGCTACCATAAATTGGTTTTATCAAGAATGATATCACAGCTTCTATCAAGTATGATATCACAGATACCATAAATTGGTTATATCAAGAATGATATCACAGCTACCATAAACTGGTCATATCAAGAATGATATGACAGATACCATAAATTGGTTTCATCAAGAATGATATCACAGCTTCTATCAAGTATGATATCACAGCTATCATCAAGAATGATATCATAGCTACCATAAACTGGTTATATCAAGAATGATATCACAGCTACCATAAACTGGTTATATCAAGAATGATATCACAGCTACCATAAACTGGTTATATCAAGAATGATATCACAGCTACCATAAATTGGTTTTATCAAGAATGATATCACAGCTACCATAAACTGGTTATATCAAGAATGATATCACAGCTACCATACATTGGTTTTATCAAGAATGATATCACAGCGACCATAAACCGGTTATATCAAGAATGATATCACAGCTGCCATAAACTGGTTATATCAAGAATGATATCACAGCAACCATAAACTGGTTATATCAAGAATGATATCACAGCTACCATAAATTGGTTTCATCAAGAATGATATCGCAGCTACCATAAACTGGTTATATCAAGAATGATATCACAGCTACCATAAATTGGTTATATCAAGAATGATATCACAGCTACCATAAACTGGTTATATCAAGAATGATATCACAGATACCATAAACTGGTTATATCAGGAATGATATCACAGCTACCATAAACTGGTTATATCAAGAATGATATCACAGATACCATAAATTGGTTTTATCAAGAATGATATCACAGTTGCCATAAATTGGTTTTATCAGGAATGATATCACAGCTGCCATAAATTGGTTATATCAAGAATGATATCACAGCTGCCATAAACTTGTTATATCAAGAATGATATCACAGCTACCATAAATTGGTTATATCAAGAATGATATCACAGCTACTATCAAGTATGATATCACAGCTACCATAAACTGGTTATATCAAGAATGATATCACAGATACCATAAATTGGTTTTATCAAGAATGATATCACAGCTGCCATAAATTGGTTTTATCAGGAATGATATCACAGCTGCCATAACTTGGTTATATCAAGAATGATATCACAGCTACCATAAACTGGTTATATCAAGAATGATATCACAGATACCATAAATTGGTTTTATCAGGAATGATATCACAGCTGCCATAAATTGGTTTTATCAGGAATGATATCACAGCTGCCATAAATTGGTTATATCAAGAATGATATCACAGCTGCCATAAACTGGTTATATCAAGAATGATATCACAGCTACCATAAATTGGTTATATCAAGAATGATATCACAGCTACCATAAATTGGTTATATCAAGAATGATATCACAGCTACTATCAAGTATGATATCACAGCTACTATCAAGAATGATATCATAGCTACCATAAACTGGTTATATCAAGAATGATACCACAGCTACCATAAACTGGTTATATCAAGAATGATATCACAGATACCATAAACTGGTTGTATCAAGAATGATATCACAGCTACCATAAACTGGTTGTATCAAGAATGATATCACAGATACCATAAACTGGTTATATCGAGAATGATATCACAGCTACCATAAACTGGTTATATCAAGAATGATATCACAGATACCATAAACTGGTTATATCAAGAATGATATCACAGCTACCATAAACTGGTTATATCAAGAATGATATTACAGCTACCATAAACTGGTTATATCAAGAATGATATCACAGCTACCATAAACTGGTTATAGCAAGAATGATGTCACAGATACCATAAACTGGTTATATCAAGAATGATATCACAGCTACCATAAACTGGTTGTATCAAGAATGATATCACAGCTACCATAAATTGGTTTTATCAAGAATGATATCGCAGCTACCATAAATTGGTTTTATCAGGAATGATATCACAGCTACCATAAACTGGTTATATCAAGAATGATATCACAGCTACCATAAACTGGTTATATCAAGAATGATATCACAGCTACCATAAATTGGTTATATCAAGAATGATATCACAGATACCATAAACTGGTTATATCAAGAATGATATCACAGCTACCATAAATTGGTTTTATCAAGAATGATATCACAGCTGCCATAAACTGGTTTTATCAGGAATGATATCACAGCTGCCATAAACTGGTTATATCAAGAATGATATCACAGCTACCATAAACTGGTTTTATCAAGAATGATACCACAGCTCCCATACATTGGTTTTATCAAGAATGATATCACAGCTGCCATAAACTGGTTATATCAAGAATGATATCACATCTACCATAAACTGATTATATCAAGAATGATATCACAGCTACCATAAACTGGTTGTATCAAGAATGATATCACAGCTGCCATAAATTGGTTTTATCAAGAATGATATCACAGCTGCCATACATTGGTTTTATCAAGAATGATATCACATCTACCATAAACTGGTTATATCAAGAATGATATCACAGCAACCATAAACTGGTTATATCAAGAATGATATCACAGCTACCATAAATTGGTTTTATCAAGAATGATATCACAGCTACCATAAACTGGTTATATCAAGAATGATATCACAGCTACCATAAATTGGTTATATCAAGAATGATATCACAGCTACCGTAAACTGGTTATATCAAGAATGATATCACAGATACCATAAACTGGTTATATCAGGAATGATATCACAGCTACCATAAACTGGTTATATCAAGAATGATATCACAGCTACCATAAACTGGTTATATCAAGAATGATATCACAGATACCATAAATTGGTTTTATCAAGAATGATATCACAGCTGCCATAAATTGGTTTTATCAGGAATGATATCACAGCTGCCATAAATTGGTTATATCAAGAATGATATCACAGCTACCATAAACTGGTTATATCAAGAATGATATCACAGATACCATAAACTGGTTATATCAGGAATGATATCACAGCTACCATAAACTGGTTATATCAAGAATGATATCACAGATACCATAAATTGGTTTTATCAAGAATGATATCACAGCTGCCATAAATTGGTTTTATCAGGAATGATATCACAGCTGCCATAAATTGGTTATATCAAGAATGATATCACAGCTGCCATAAACTTGTTATATCAAGAATGATATCACAGCTACCATACATTGGTTATATCAAGAATGATATCACAGCTACTATCAAGTATGATATCACAGCTACCATAAACTGGTTATATCAAGAATGATATCACAGATACCATAAATTGGTTTTATCAAGAATGATATCACAGCTGCCATAAATTGGTTTTATCAGGAATGATATCACAGCTGCCATAACTTGGTTATATCAAGAATGATATCACAGCTACCATAAACTGGTTATATCAAGAATGATATCACAGATACCATAAATTGGTTTTATCAGGAATGATATCACAGCTGCCATAAATTGGTTTTATCAGGAATGATATCACAGCTGCCATAAATTGGTTATATCAAGAATGATATCACAGCTGCCATAAACTGGTTATATCAAGAATGATATCACAGCTACCATAAATTGGTTATATCAAGAATGATATCACAGCTACCATAAATTGGTTATATCAAGAATGATATCACAGCTACTATCAAGTATGATATCACAGCTACTATCAAGAATGATATCATAGCTACCATAAACTGGTTATATCAAGAATGATACCACAGCTACCATAAACTGGTTATATCAAGAATGATATCACAGATACCATAAACTGGTTGTATCAAGAATGATATCACAGCTACCATAAACTGGTTGTATCAAGAATGATATCACAGATACCATAAACTGGTTATATCGAGAATGATATCACAGCTACCATAAACTGGTTATATCAAGAATGATATCACAGATACCATAAACTGGTTATATCAAGAATGATATCACAGCTACCATAAACTGGTTATATCAAGAATGATATTACAGCTACCATAAACTGGTTATATCAAGAATGATATCACAGCTACCATAAACTGGTTATAGCAAGAATGATATCACAGATACCATAAACTGGTTATATCAAGAATGATATCACAGCTACCATAAACTGGTTGTATCAAGAATGATATCACAGCTACCATAAATTGGTTTTATCAAGAATGATATCACAGCTACCATAAATTGGTTTTATCAGGAATGATTTCACAGCTACCATAAACTGGTTATATCAAGAATGATATCACAGCTACCATAAACTGGTTATATCAAGAATGATATCACAGCTACCATAAACTGGTTATATGAAGAATGATATCACAGCTACCATAAACTGGTTATATGAAGAATGATATCACAGCTACCATAAATTGGTTTTATCAAGAATGATATCACAGCTACCATAAACTGGTTATATCAAGAATGATACCACAGCTGCCATAAACTGGTTATATCAAGAATGATATCACAGCTACCATAAATTGGTTATATCAAGAATGATATCACAGATACCATAAACTGGTTATATCAAGAATGATATCACAGCTACCATAAATTGGTTTTATCAAGAATGATATCACAGCTGCCATAAACTGGTTTTATCAGGAATGATATCACAGCTGCCATAAACTGGTTATATCAAGAATGATATCACAGCTACCATAAACTGGTTTTATCAAGAATGATACCACAGCTCCCATACATTGGTTTTATCAAGAATGATATCACAGCTGCCATAAACTGGTTATATCAAGAATGATATCACATCTACCATAAACTGATTATATCAAGAATGATATCACAGCTACCATAAACTGGTTGTATCAAGAATGATATCACAGCTGCCATAAATTGGTTTTATCAAGAATGATATCACAGCTGCCATACATTGGTTTTATCGAGAATGATATCACATCTACCATAAACTGGTTATATCAAGAATGATATCACAGCAACCATAAACTGGTTATATCAAGAATGATATCACAGCTACCATAAATTGGTTTTATCAAGAATGATATCACAGCTACCATAAACTGGTTATATCAAGAATGATATCACAGCTACCATAAATTGGTTATATCAAGAATGATATCACAGCTACCGTAAACTGGTTATATCAAGAATGATATCACAGATACCATAAACTGGTTATATCAGGAATGATATCACAGCTACCATAAACTGGTTATATCAAGAATGATATCACAGCTACCATAAACTGGTTATATCAAGAATGATATCACAGATACCATAAATTGGTTTTATCAAGAATGATATCACAGCTGCCATAAATTGGTTTTATCAGGAATGATATCACAGCTGCCATAAATTGGTTATATCAAGAATGATATCACAGCTGCCATAAACTGGTTATATCAAGAATGATATCACAGCTACCATAAATTGGTTATATCAAAAATGATATCACAGCTACTATCAAGTATGATATCACAGCTACCATAAACTGGTTATATCAAGAATGATATCACAGATACCATAAATTGGTTTTATCAAGAATGATATCACAGCTGCCATAAATTGGTTTTATCAGGAATGATATCACAGCTGCCATAACTTGGTTATATCAAGAATGATATCACAGCTACCATAAACTGGTTATATCAAGAATGATATCACAGATACCATAAATTGGTTTTATCAGGAATGATATCACAGCTGCCATAAATTGGTTTTATCAGGAATGATATCACAGCTGCCATAAATTGGTTATATCAAGAATGATATCACAGCTGCCATAAACTGGTTATATCAAGAATGATATCACAGCTACCATAAATTGGTTATATCAAGAATGATATCACAGCTACTATCAAGTATGATATCACAGCTACTATCAAGAATGATATCATAGCTACCATAAACTGGTTCTATCAAGAATGATACCACAGCTACCATAAACTGGTTATATCAAGAATGATATCACAGATACCATAAACTGGTTGTATCAAGAATGATATCACAGCTACCATAAACTGGTTGTATCAAGAATGATATCAAAGATACCATAAACTGGTTATATCAAGAATGATATTACAGCTACCATAAACTGGTTGTATCAAGAATGATATCACAGCTACCATAAACTGGTTGTATCAAGAATGATATCACAGATACCATAAACTGGTTATATCAAGAATGATATCACAGCTACCATAAACTGGTTATATCAAGAATGATATCACAGCTACCATAAACTGGTTATAGCAAGAATGATATCACAGATACCATAAACTGGTTATATCAAGAATGATATCACAGCTACCATAAACTGGTTGTATCAAGAATGATATCACAGCTACCATAAATTGGTTTTATCAAGAATGATATCACAGCTACCATAAATTGGTTTTATCAGGAATGATTTCACAGCTACCATAAACTGGTTATATCAAGAATGATATCACAGCTACCATAAACTGGTTATATCAAGAATGATATCACAGCTACCATAAACTGGTTATATCAAGAATGATATCACAGCTACCATAAACTGGTTATATCAAGAATGATATCACAGCTACCATAAATTGGTTTTATCAAGAATGATATCACAGCTACCATAAACTGGTTATATCAAGAATGATACCACAGCTGCCATAAACTTGTTATATCAGGAATGATATCACAGCTACCATAAACTGGTTATATCAAGAATGATACCACAGCTGCCATAAACTGGTTATATCAAGAATGATATCACAGCTACCATAAATTGGTTTTATCAAGAATGATATCACAGCTACCATAAATTGGTTATATCAAGAATGATACCACAGCTGCCATACATTGGTTTTATCAAGAATGATATCACAGCTGCCATAAACTGGTTATATCAAGAATGATATCACAGCTACCATAAACTGGTTATATCCAGAATGATATCACAGCTACCATAAATTGGTTATATCAAGAATGATATCACAGCTACCATAAACTGGTTGTATCAAGAATGATATCACAGCTGCCATACATTGGTTTAATCAAGAATGATATCACAGCTGCCATACATTGGTTTTATCAAGAATGATATCACATCTACCATAAACTGGTTATTTCAAGAATGATATCACAGCTACCATAAACTGGTTATATCAAGAATGAAATCACAGCTACCATAAACTGGTTATATCAGGAATGATATCACAGCTACCATAAACTGGTTATATCAAGAATGAAATCACAGCTACCATAAACTGGTTATATCAAGAATGATATCACAGCTACTATCAAGAATGATATCACAGCAACATAAACTGGTTATATAATGATATCACAGCAACCATAAACTGGTTATATGAAGAAAGATATCAAAACTACCATAACCTGATGCAAAGCTTTACGTCAGCGACTCGGTATATGTATATAGATTTCAGGTGTTCTTCAAGTATAAATAAATAACCTTTCTGATTGTCCCATTGTCATTTTAATACTTATAATACTTTCCAGCGGCGGCATAAGACTTCTGTGGAAAAAGGAATAAGTTTCAAAGAATAATACCTAGGCTTCTGATATTTTATTGACAGGCACATCGGGTTTTGGTATACAAAATTGTTACCCTGTCATGTGACCCCTACCAAATTGTCTCGCTTCATCGTCTTTGTAAACTTTTGGGTATAACTGTTTTGTAACAATTTGTCGAAATGAGCATTTACTTCAATTGTATCTTAACATCTGCTATCTGATATACAGGGACCTTTGATAATGCTCTAACTACAA
>CAXARO010001230.1:0-24572 GCA_963971305.1 Arcuatula senhousia
TGTGCGCTTTCAATCAAAAATTGACTAGATTGATTTGTTATAGTTATAAGTGCCCTACAAAACCCGCCCGGTTTCATCTCGACCGGTCTTCCTGTTAAAAAGTTATTTGCGACCATACCTGCCCCACTATAGCTAATATACGTCTACGAATCTGCCTTATATACCTAACATCCGATTCTCAACTTTTTGTGCGCTTTCAATCAAAGATTGACTAGTTGGATTTTGTAGAGTTATAAGTGCCCTACACAACCCACTTGTTTTCATCTCGACCGGTCGTCCGGTTTAAAAGTTATTTGCGACCATATCTGTCCCACTTTAGCTAATGTACGTCTACGGATCTGCCTTATGTACTTAATATCCAATTCTCAACTTTTCTTTGCGCTTCAATCAAATATTGACTAGATGGATTTTGCAGAGTTATAAGTGCCCTACGAAACCCGCCCGGTTTTGTCTCGACCGATCTTCCGGTTTAAAAGTTAATTGCGACCATACCTGCCCCACTATAGCTAATATACGTCTACGAATCTGCCTTATATAACTAATATCTGATTCTCAACTTTTTGTGCGCTTTCAATCAAAGATTGACTAGATGGATTTTGTAGAATTATAAGTGCCCTACACAACCCACCCGGTTTCATCTCGACCGGTCGTCCGGTTTAAAAGCTATTTGCGACCATGTCTGTCCCACTTTAGCTAATGTACGTCTATGAATCTGCCTTATATACCTAATATCCGATTCTCAACTTTTTTTGCGCTTTCAATCAAATACTGACTAGGTGGATTTTGTAGAGTAATAAGTGCCCGACAAGACCGTCCTGGTTTCATCTCGACCGGTCTTCCGGTTTAAAAGTTATTTGCGACCATACCTGCCCCACTAAAGCTTATATACGTATATGGGTCAGCCTTATGTACTTAATATCCGATTCTCAACTTTTTTCCGCTTTCAATCAAATACTGACTAGGTGGATTTTATAGAGTAATGAGTGCCCTATGAAACCCGCCCGGTTTCATCTCGACCGGTCTTCCGGTTTAAAAGTTAATCGCGACCATACCTGCCCCACTACAGCTTATATACGTAAACGGATCTGCCTTATATACCTAATATCCGATTCTCAACTTTTTGTGCGCTTTTAATCAAAGACTGACTAGGTGGATTTTGTAGAATTATAAGTGCCCTACAAGACCCACCAGGTTTCATCTCGACCGGTCTTCCGGTTTAAAAGTTATTCGCGACCATACCTGCCCAACTATAGCTTATATACGTATATGGATCAGCCTTATGTACTTAAAATCCAATTCTAAACTTTTCTTTGCGCTTCAATCAAATATTGACTAGAGGGATTTTGCAGAGTTATAAGTGCCCTACGAAACCCGCCCAGTTTCATCTCGACCGGTTTTCCGGTTTAAAAGTTAATCGCGACCAAACCTGCCCCACGATAGCTTATATACGTAAACGGATCTGCCTTATGTACCTAATATCCGGTTCTCAACTTTCTTGTGCGGTTTCAATCAAAAATTGACTAGATTGATTTGTTAGAGTTATAAGTGCCCTACAAAACCCGCCAAGTTTTATCTCCACCTAACTTCCGGTTAAAACGTTATTTGTGACCATACTTGCCCCACTATAGCTAATCTACTTCTACGAATCTGCCTTATATCTAATATCCGATTCTCAACTTTTTGTGCGCTTTCAATCAAAGATTGACTAGGTGGTTTTGTAGAGTTATCAGTGCCCTACAAAACTCGCCTGGTTTCATCTCGACCGGTCTTTCAGTTTCAAAGTTATTTGTGACCATATCTGTCCCACTATAGCTAATGTACGTCTACGGATCTGCCTTATATATCTAATATCCGATTCTCAACTTTTTGTGCGCTTTTCATCAAAGACTGACTAGGTGAATTTTGTAGAAATATAAGTGCCTTACAAGACCCACCTGGTTTTATCTCGACCGGTCTTCCGGTTTAAAAGTTATTTGCGACCATACCTGCCCCACTAAAGCTTATATACGTATATGGATCAGCCTTATGTACTTAATATCCAATTCTCAACTTTTTTTTGCGCTTCAATCAAATATTGTCTAGATGGATTTTGCAGAGTTATAAGTGCCCTATGAAACCCGCCCGGTTTCATCTCGACCGGTCTTCCGGTTTAAAAGTTAATCGCGACCATACCTGCCCCACTATAGCTTATATACGTCAACGGATCTGCCTTATATACCTAATATCCGATTCTCAACTTTTTGTGCGCTTTTAATCAAAGACTGACTAGGTGGATTTTGAAGAATAATAAGTGCCCTACAAGACCCACCTGATTTCATCTCGACTGGTCTTCCGGTTTAAAAGTTATTCGCGACCATACCTGCCCCACTATAGCTTATGTACGTATTTGGATCAGCCTTATGTACTTAAAATCAAATTCTCAACTTTTCTTTGCGCTTCAATCAAATATTGACTAGATGGATTTTGCAGAGTTTTAAGTGCCCTACGAAACCCGCCCCGTTTCATCTCGACCGGTCTTCCGGTTTAAAAGTTAATCGAGACCAAACCTGCCCCACGATAACTTATATACGTAAACGGATCTGCCTTATGTACCTAATATCCGATTCTCAACTTTCCTGTGCGCTATAAATCAAAGATTGACTTTATGGATTTTGCAGAGTTATAAGTGCCCTACAAAACCCGCCCGGTTTCATCTCGACCGGTCTTCCTGTTAAAAAGTTATTTGCGACCATACCTGCCCCACTATAGCTAATATACGTCTACGAATCTGCCTTATATAACTAATATCCGATTCTCAACTTTTTGTGCGGTTTCAATCAAAGATTGACTAGATGGATTTTGTAGAGTTATAAGTGCCCTACACAACCCACCCGGTTTCATATCGACCGGTCGTCCGGTTTAAAAGCTATTTGCGACCATATCTGTCCCACTTTAGCTAATGTACGTCTACGAATCTGCCTTATATACCTAATATCCGATTCTCAACTTTTTTTGCGCTTTCAATCAAATACTGACTAGGTGGATTTTGTAGAGTAATGAGTGCCCGACAAGACCGTCTCGGTTTCATCTCGACCGGTCTTCCGGTTTAAAAGTTATTTGCGACCATACCTGCCCCACTAAAGCTTAAATACGTATATGGGTCAGCCTTATGTACTTTATATCCGATTCTCAACTTTTTTTCCGCTTTCAATCAAATACTGACTAGGTGGATTTTATAGAGTAATGAGTGCCCTATAAAACCCGCCCGGTTTCATCTCGACCGGTCTTCCGGTTTAAAAGTTAATCGCGACCATACCTGCCCCACTATAGCTTATATACGTAAACGGATCTGCCTTATATACCTAATATCCGATTCTCAACTTTTTTTGCGCTTTTAATCAAAGACTGACTAGGTGGATTTTGTAGAATTATAAGTGCCCTACAAGACCCACCAGGTTTCATCTCGACCGGTCTTCCGGTTTAAAAGTTATTCGCGACCATACCTGCCCAACTATAGCTTATATACGTATATGGATCAGCCTTATGTACTTAAAATCCAATTCTAAACTTTTCTTTGCGCTTCAATCAAATACTGACTAGATGGATTTTGCAGAGTTATAAGTGCCCTACAAAACCCGTCAAGTTTCATCTCCACCTAACTTCCGGTTAAAACGTTATTTGTGACCATACTTGCCCCACTATAGCTAATCTACTTCTACGAATCTGCCTTATATCTAATATCCGATTCTCAACTTTTTTTCCGCTTTCAATCAAATACTGACTAGGTGGATTTTATAGAGTAATGAGTGCCCTATGAAACCCGCCCGGTTTCATCTCGACCGGTTTTCCGGTTAAAAAGTTAATCGCGACCAAACCTGCCCCACGATAGCTTATATTCGTAAACGGATCTGCCTTATGTACCTAATATCCGATTCTCAACTTTCTTGTGCGCTTTCAATCAAAGATTGACTAGGTGGATTTTCTAGAGTTATGAATGCCCTACGAAACCCGCCTGGTTTCATCTCGACCGGTCTTTCAGTTTCAAAGCTATTTGTGACCATATCTGTCCCACTATAGCTAATGTACGTCTACGGATCTGCCTTATATACCTAATATCCGATTCTCAACTTTTTGTGCGCTTTTAATCAAAGACTGACTAGGTGAATTTTGTAGAATTATTAGTGCCTTACAAGACCCACCTGGTTTTACCTCCACCGGTCTTCCGGTTTAAAAGTTTTTTGCGACCATACCTGCCCCACTAAAGCTTAAATACGTATATGGATCAGCCTTATGTACTTAATATCCAATTCTCAACTTTTTTTTGCGCTTCAATCAAATGTTGCCTAGATGGATTTTGCAGAGTTATAAGTGCCCTATGAAACCCGCCCGGTTTCATCTCGACCGATCTTCCGGTTTAAAAGTTAATCGCGACCATACCTGCCCCACTATAGCTTATATACGTAAACGGATCTGCCCTCAACTTTTTGTGCGCTTTTAATCAAAGACTGACTAGGTGGATTTTGTAGAATTATAAGTGCCCTACAACCACCTGGTTTCATCTCGACCGGTCTTCCTGTTAAAAAGTTATTTGCGACCATACCTGCCCCACTATAGCTAATATACGTCTACGAATCTGCCTTATATACCTAATATCCGATTCTCAGCTTTTTGTGCGCTTTCAATCAAAGATTGAATAGTTGGATATTGTAGAGTTATAAGTGCCCTACACAACCCACCCGTTTTTATCTCGACCAGTCGTCTGGTTTAAAAGTTATTTGCGACCATACCTGCCCCACTATAGCTTATATACGTAAACGGATCTGCCTTATGCACCTAATATCCGATTCTCATTTTTTTGTGGGCTTTTAATCAAAGACTGACCAGGTGGTATTTGTAGAGTTAAAAGTGCCTTTCAAAACCCGCCCGGTTTTATCTCTACCGGTCTTTCGGTTTCAAAGTTGTTTGCGACCATATCTGCCCCACTATAGCTTATATACGTTAACAGATCTACCTTATACACCTAATATCCGATTCTCAACTTTTTGTGCGCTTTTAATCAAAGACTGACTAGGTGGATTTTGTAGAATTATAAGTGCCCTACAAGACCCACCTGCTTTCATCTCGACTGGTCTTCCGGTTTAAAAGTTATTCGCGACCATACCTGCCCCACTGTAGCTTATATACGTATATGGATCAGCCTTATGTACTTTAAATCCAATTCTCAACTTTTCTTTGCGCTTCAATCAAATATTGACTAGATGGATTTTGCAGAGTTATAAGTGCCCTACAAAACCCGCCCGGTTTCATCTCGACCGGTCTTCTGGTTTAAAAGTTAATCGCGACCAAACCTTCCCTACGATAGCTTATATACGTAAACGGATCTGCCTTATGTACCTAATATCCGATTCTCAACTTTCCTGTGCGCTTTCAATCAAAAATTGACTAGATTGATTTGTTAGAGTTATAAGTGCCCTACAAAACCCGCCCGGTTTCATCTTCACCTAACTTCCGGTTGAAAAGTTATTTGTGACCATACTTGCCCCACTATAGCTAATATACTTCTACGAATCTGCCTTATACCTAATACCCGATTCTCAACTTTTTTTGTGCTTTAAATCAAAGATTGACTAGATGGAATTTCTAGAGTTATAAGTGCCCTACAAAACCCGTCCGGTTTTATCTCGACCTAACTTCCGGTTAAAAAGTTATTTGTGACCATACTTGCCCAACTATAGCTAATATACTTCTACGAATCTGCCTTATACCTAATATCCGATTCTCAACTTTTTGTGCGCTTTAAATCAAAAATTGACTAGATGGAATTTGTAGAGTTATGAGTGCCCTACAAAACCCGCCCGGTTTCATCTCGAACGGTCTTCCTGTTAAAAAGTTATTTGCGACCATACCTGCCCCACTATAGCTAATATACGTCTACGAATCTGCCTTATATACCTAATATCCGATTCTCAACTTTTTGTGCGCTTTCAATCAAAGATTGAATAGTTGGATATTGTAGAGTTATAAGTGTCCTACACAACCCACCAATTTTCATCTCGACCAGTCGTCCGGTTTAAAAGTTATTTGCGACCATATCTGTCCCACTATAGTTAATGTAAGTCTACGGATCTGCCTTATATACCTGATATCCGATTCTCAACTTTTTTGCGGTTTCAATCAAATACTGACTAGGTGGATTTTATAGAGTAATGAGTGCCCGACAAGACCGCTCCGGTTTAATCTCGACCGGTCTTCCGGTTTCAAAGTTATTTGCGACCATACCTGCCCCACTATAGCTTATATACGTAAACGGATCTGCCTTATGTACCTAATATCCGATTCTCATTTTTTTGTGGGCTTTTAATCATAGACTGACCAGGTGGTATTTGTAGACTTAAAAGTGCCCTTCAAAACCCGCCCGGTTTCATCTCTACCGGTCTTTCGGTTTCAAAGTTGTTTGCGACCATATCTGCCCCACTATAGCTTATATACGTAAACATATCTACCTTATATACCTAATATCCGATTCTCAACTTTTTGTGTGCTTTTAATCAAAGACTGACTAGGTGGATTTGGTAGAATAATAAGTGCCCTACAAGACCCACCTGGTTTCATCTCGACCGGTCTTCCGGTTTAAAAGTTATTCGCGACAATACCTGCCCCACTATAGCTTATATACGTATATGGATCAGCCTTATGTACTTTAAATCCAATTCTCAACTTTTCTTTGCGCTTCAATCAAATATTGACTAGATGGATTTTGCAAAGTTATAAGTGCCCTACAAAACCCGCCCGGTTTCATCTCGACCGGTCTTCCGGTTTAAAAGTTAATCTCGACCAAACCTGCCCGACGATAGCTTATATACGTAAACGGGTCTGCCTTATGTAGCTAATATCCGATTCTCAACTTTCCTGTGCGCTTTCAATCAAAAATTGACTAGATTGATTTGTTATAGTTATAAGTGCCCTACAAAACCCGCCCGGTTTCATCTCCACCTAACTTCCGGTTAAAAAGTTATTTGTGACCATTCTTGCCCCACTATAGCTAATATACTTCTACGAATCTGCCTTATACCTAATATCCGATTCTCAACTTTTTTTGTGCTTTAAATCAAAGATTGACTAGATGGAATTTCTAGAGTTATAAGTGCCCTACAAAACCCGTCCGGTTTTATCTCGACCTTACTTCCGGTTAAAAAGTTATTTTTGACCATACTTGCCCCACTATAGCTAATATACTTCTACGAATCTGCCTTATACCTAATATCCGATTCTCAACTTTTTGTGCGCTTTAAATCAAAAATTGACTAGATGGAATTTGTAGAGTTATGAGTGCCCTACAAAACCCGCCCGGTTTCATCTCGAACGGTCTTCCTGTTAAAAAGTTATTTGCGACCATACCTGCCCCACTATAGCTAATATACATCTACGAATCTGCCTTATATACCTAATATCCGATTCTCAACTTTTTGTGCGCTTTCAATCAAAGATTGAATAGTTGGATATTGTAGAGTTATAAGTGCCCTACACAACCCACCAATTTTCATCTCGACCAGTCGTCCGGTTTAAAAGTTATTTGCGACCATATCTGTCCCACTATAGTTAATGTAAATCTACGGATCTGCCTTATATACCTGATATCCGATTCTCAACTTTTTTGCGGTTTCAATCAAATACTGACTAGGTGGATTTTATAGAGTAATGAGTGCCCGACAAGACCGTTCCGGTTTAATCTCGACCGGTCTTCCGGTTTAAAAGTTATTTGCGACCATACCTGCCCCACTATAGCTAATATACGTAAACGGATCTGCCTTATGTACCTAATATCCGATTCTCATTTTTTTTTTTGGGCTTTTAATCATAGACTGACCAGGTGGTATTTGTAGTCTAAAAAGTGCCCTTCAAAACCCACCCGGTTTCATCTCTACCGGTCTTTCGGTTTCAAAGTTGTTTGCGACCATATCTGCCCCACTATAGCTTATATACGTAAACAGATCTACCTTATATACCTAATATCCGATTCTCAACATTTTGTGCGCTTTTAATCAAAGACTGACTAGGTGGATTTTGTAGAATTATTAGTGCCCTACAAGACCCACCTGGTTTCATCTCGACCGGTCTTCCGGTTTAAAAGTTATTCGCGACCATACCTGCCCCACTATAGCTTATATACGTATATGGATCAGCCTTATGTACTTTAAATCCAATTCTCAACTTTTCTTTTCGCTTCAATCAAATATTGACTAGATGGATTTTGCAGAGTTATAAGTGCCCTACAAAACCCGCCCGGTTTCATCTCGACCGGTCTTCCGGTTTAAAAGTTAATCTCGACCAAACCTGCCCGACGATAGCTTATATACGTAAACGGGTCTGCCTTATGTACTAAATATCCGATTCTCAACTTTCCTGTGCGCTTTCAATCAAAAATTGACTAGATTGATTTGTTATAGTTATAAGTGCCCTACAAAACCCGCCCGGTTTCATCTCCACCTAACTTCCGGTTAAAAAGTTATTTGTGACCATTCTTGCCCCACTATAGCTAATATACTTCTACGAATCTGCCTTATACCTAATATCCGATTCTCAACTTTTTTGTGCTTTAAATCAAAGATTGACTAGATGGAATTTCTAGAGTTATAAGTGCCCTACAAAACCCGCCCGGTTTCATCTCGACCAGTCTTCCTGTTAAAAAGTTATTTGCGACCATACCTGCCCCACTATAGCTAATATACGTCTACGAATCTGCCTTATATACCTAATATCCGATTCTCAACTTTTTGTGCGCTTTCAATCAAAGATTGAATAGTTGGATATTGTAGAGTTATAAGTGCCCTACACAACCCACCAATTTTCATCTCGACCAGTCGTCCGGTTTAAAAGTTATTTGCGACTATATCTGTCCCACTATAGCTAATGTACGTCTACGGATCTGCCTTATATACCTAATATCCGATTCTCAACTTTTTTTGCGCTTTCAATCAAATACTGACTAGGTGGATTTTATAGAGTAATGAGTGCCCGACAAGACCGTCCCGGTTTCATCTCGACCGGTCTTCCGGTTTAAAAGTTATTTGCGACCATACCTGCCCACTATAGCTTATATACGTAAACGGATCTGCCTTATGTACCTAATATCCGATTCTCATTTTTTTGTGGGCTTTTAATCAAAGACTGACTGGGTGGTATTTGTAGAGTTATAAGTGCCCTACAAAACCCGCCCGGTTTCATCTCTACCGGTTTTCCGGTTTAAAAGTTAATCGCTACCAAACCTGCCCCACGATAGCTTACATATGTAAACGGATCTGCCTTATGTACCTTATATCCGATTCTCAACTTTCCTGTGCGGTCCCACTATAGCTTATATACGTAAACAGATCTACCTTTTTTACCTAATATCCGATTCTCAACTTTTTGTGTGCTTTCAATCAAAGACTGACTAGGTGGATTTTGTAGAATTATAAGTGCCCTACAAGACCCACCTGGTTTCATCTCGACCGGTCTTCCGGTTTAAAAGTTATTCGCGACCATACCTGCCCCACTATAGCTTATATACGTATATGGATCAGCCTTATGTACTTTAAATCCAATTCTCAACTTTTCTTTGCGCTTCAATCAAATATTGACTAGAAGGATTTTGCAGAATTATAAGTGCCCTACAAAACCCGCCCGGTTTCATCTCGACCGGTCTTCCGGTTTAAAAGTTAATCGAGACCAATTCTGCTCGACGATAGCTTATATACGTAAACGGATCTGCCTTATGTACCTAATATCCGATTCTCAACTTTCCTGTGCGCTTTCAATAAAAAATTGACTAGATTGATTTGTTAGAGTTATAAGTGCCCTACAAAACCCGCCCGGTTTCATCTCCACTTAACTTCCAGTTTAAAAGTTATTTGTGACCATACTTGCCCCACTATAGCTAATATACTTCTACGAATCTGCCTTATACCTAATATCCGATTCTTAACTTTTTGTGCGCTTTAAATCAAAGATTGACTAGATGGAATTTGTAGAGTTATAAGTGCCCTACACATTCACCCGTTTTCATCTCGACTGGTTGTCCGGTGTAAAAGTTTTTTGCGACCATATCTGTCCCACTATAGCTAATGTACGTCTACGGATCTGCCTTATATACCTAATATCCGATTCTAAACTTTTTTTGCGCTTTCAATCAAATACTGACTAGGTGGATTTTATAGAGTAATGAGTGCCCGACAAGACCGTCCCGGTTTCATCTCGACCGGTCTTCCGGTTTAAAAGTTATTTGCGACCATACCTGCCCCACTATAGCTTATATACGTAAACGGATCTGCCTTATGTACCTAATATCCGATTCTCATTTTTTTGTGGGCTTTTAATCAAAGACTGACTAGGTGGTATTTGTAGAGTTGTAAATGCCCTACAAAACCCGCCCGGTTTCATCTCTACCGGTCTTTCGGTTTCAAAGTTATTTGCGACCATATCTGTCCCACTATAGCTAATGTACGTCTACGGATCTGCCTTATATACCTAATATCCGATTCTCAACTTTTTGTGCGCTTTTAATCAAAGACTGACTAGGTGAATTTTGTAGAATTATAAGTGCCCTACAAGACCCACCTGGTTTCATCTCGACCGGTCTTCCGGTTTAAAAGTTAATCGCGACCATACCTGCCCCACTATAGCTTATATACGTAAACGGATCTGCCTTATATACCTAATATCCGATTCTCATTTTTTTGTGCGCTTTTAATCTAAGACTAACTAGGTGGATTTTGTAGAATTATAAGTGCCCTACAAGACCCACCTGGTTTCATCTCGACCGGTCTTCCGGTTAAAAAGTTATTCGCGACCATACCTGCCCCACTATAGCTTATATACGTAAATGGATCAGCCTTATGTACTTAAAATCCAATTATCAACTTTTCTTTGCGCTTCAATCAAATATTGACTTGATGGATTTTGCAGAGTTATAAGTGCCCTACGAAACCCACCCGGTTTCATCTCGACCGGTCTTCCGGTTTAAAAGTTAATCGAGACAAAACCTGCCCAAGATAGCTTATATACGTAAACGGATCTGCCTTATGTACCTAATATCCGATTCTCAACTTTCCTGTGCGCTTTCAATCAAAAATTGACTAGATTGATTTGTTAGAGTTATAAGTGCCCTATAAAACCCGCCCGGTTTCATCTCCACCGGTCTACCTGTTAAAAAGTTATTTGCGACCATACCTACATACCTGCCCCACTATAGCTAATATACGTCTACGAATCTGCCTTATATACCTAATATCCGATTCTCAACTTTTTGTGCGCTTTCAATCAAAGATTGACTAGTTGGATTTTGTAGAGTTATAAGTGCCCTACACAACCCACCTGTTTTTATCTTGACCGGTCGTCCGGTTTAAAAGTTAATTGCGACCATACCTGCCCCACTATAGCTTATATACGTAAACGGATCTGCCTTATGTACCTAATATCCGATTCTCAACTTTCCTCTGCTCTTTAAATCAAAGATTGACAAGATGGAATTTGTAGAGTTATAAGTGCCCTACAAACCCCGCCCGGTTTCATCTCGACCGGTCTTCCTGTTAAAAAGTTATTTGTGACCATACTTGCCCCACTCCAGCTAATATACTTCTACGAATCTGCCTTATACCTAATATCCGATTCTCAACTTTTTGTGCGCTTTTAATCAAAGACTGACTATGTGAATTTTGTAGAATTATAAGTCCCCTACAAGACCCACCTGGTTTCATCTCGACCGGTCTTCCGGTTTAAAAGTTATTTGCGACCATACCTGCCCCACTATAGCTAATGTACGTCTAACCGATCTGCTTATATACTTAATATCCGATCCTCATTTTTTTTGCGCTTTCAATCAAATACTGACTAGGTGGATTTTATAGAGTAATGAGTGCCCGACAAGACCGTCCCGGTTTCATCTCGACCGGTCTGTCGGTTTAAAAGTTATTTGCGACCATACCTGCCCCACTATAGTTTATATACGTAAACGGATCTGCCTTTTGTACCTAATATCCGATTCTCATTTTTTATGGGCTTTTAATCAAGAATGACTAGGTGGTATTTGTAGAGTTGTAAGTTCCCTACAAAACAAACCCGGTTTAATCTCGACCGGTCTTCCGGTTTAAAAGTTATTCGCGACCATACCTGCCCTACTATAGCTTATATACGTATATGGATCAGCCTTATGTACTTAAAATTCAATTCTCAACTTTTCTTTGCGCTTCAATCAAATATTGACTAGATGGATTTTGCAGAGTTATAAGTGCCCTACGAAACCCGCCCGGTTTTATCTCGACCTGTCTTCCGGTTTAAAAGTTAATCGCGACCAAACCTGCCCCACTATAGCTAATATACTTCTACGAATCTGCCTTATACCTAATTACCGATTCTCAACTTTTTGTGCGCTTTCAATCAAAGATTGACTAGGTGGATTTTGTAGAGTTATGAGTGCCCTACAAAACCCGCCTGGTTTCATCTCGACCGGTCTGTCAGTTTCAAAGTTATTTGCGACCATACCTGCCCCACTATAACTTATATACCTAAACGGATCTGCCTTATGTACCTAATATCCGATTCTAATTTTTTGTGGGCTTTTAATCAAAGACTGACTAGATGGTATTTGTAGAGTTGTAAGTTCCCTACAAAACCAACCCGGTTTCATCTCGACCGGTCTTCCGGTTTAAAAGTTATTTGCGACCATACCTGCCCCACTCTAGCTTATATACGTATATGGATCAGCCTTATGTTCTTAAAATCCAATTCTCAACTTTTCTTTGCTCTTCAATCAAATATTGACTAGATGGATTTTGCAGAGTTATAAGTGCCCTACGAAACCCGCCCGGTTTCATCTCGACCGGTCTTCCGGTTTAAAAGTTAATCGCGACCAAACCTGCCCAAGATAGCTTATATACGTAAACGGATCTGCCTTATGTACCTAATATCCGATTCTCAACTTTCCTCTGCGCTTTCAATCAAAAATTGACTAGATTGATTTGTTAGAGTTATAAGTGCCCTATAAAACCCGGCCGGTTTCATCTCCACCGGTCTTCCTGTTAAAAAGTTATTTGCGACCATACCTGCCCCACTATAGCTAATATACGTCTACGAATCTGCCTTATATACCTAATATCCGATTCTCAACTTTTTGTGCGCTTTCAATCAAAGATTGACTAGTTGGATTTTGTAGAGTTATAAGTGCCCTACACAACCCACCTGTTTTCATCTTGACCGAGCGTCCGGTTTAAAAGTTAATTGCGACCATACCTGCCCCACTATAGCTTATATACGTAAACGGATCTGCCTTATGTACCTAATATCCGATTCTCAACTTTCCTCTGCTCTTTAAATCAAAGATTGACAAGATGGAATTTGTAGAGTTATAAGTGCCCTACAAAACCCGCCCGGTTTCATCTCGACCGGTCTTCCTGTAAAAAAGTTATTTGTGACCATACTTGCCCCACTCTAGCTAATATACTTCTACGAATCTGCCTTATACCTAATATCCGATTCTCAACTTTTTGTGCGCTTTTAATCAAAGACTGACTACGTGAATTTTGTAGAATTATAAGTCCCCTACAAGACCCACCTGGTTTCATCTCGACCGGTCTTCCGGTTTAAAAGTTAATTGCGACCATACCTGCCCCACTATAGCTTACATACGTAAACGGATCTGCCTTATATACCTAATATCCGATTCTCATTTTTTTGTGGGCTTTTTATCAAAGACTGACTAGATGAATTTTGTAGAATTATAAGTGCCCTACAAGACCCACCTGGTTTCATCTCGACCGGTCTTCCGGTTTAAAAGTTATTCGCAACCATACCTGCCCCACTAAAGCTTATATACGTATATGGATCAGCCTTATGTACTTAATATCCAATTCTCAACTTTTCTTTGCGCTTCAATCAAATATTGACTAGATGGATTTTGCAGAGTTATAAGTGCCCTACGAAACCCGCCCGGTTTCATCTCGACCGATCTTCCGGTTTAAAAGTTAATTGCGACCATACCTGCCCCACTATAGCTTATATACGTAAACGGATCTGCCTTATGTACCTAATATCCGATTCTCAACTTTCCTCTGCTCTTTAAATCAAAGATTGACAAGATGGAATTTGTAGGGTTATAAGTGCCCTACAAAACCCGCCCAGTTTCATCTCGACCGGTCTTCCTGTTAAAAAGTTATTTGCGACCATACCTGCCCCACTATAGCTAATATACGTCTACGAATCTGCCTTATATATCTAATATCCGATTCTCAACTTTTTGTGCGCTTTCAATCAAAGATTGACTAGGTGGATTTTGTAGATTTATAAGTGCCCTACACAACCCAACCAATTTCATCTCGACCGGTCGTCCGGTTAAAAAGTTATTTGCGACCATATCTGTCCCACTTTAGCTAATGTACGTCTACCGATCTGCCTTATATACTTAATATCCGATTCTCATTTTTTTTTGCGCTTTCAAACAAATACTGACTAGGTGGATTTTATAGAGTAATGAGTGCCCGACAAGACCGTCCCGGTTTCATCTCGACCGGTCTTTCGGTTTAAAAGTTATTTGCGACCATACCTGCCCCACTATAGCTTATATACGTAAACGGATTTGCCTTATGTACCTAAAATCCGATTCTCATTTTTGTGGGCTTTTAATCAAGACTGACTAGGTGGTATTTGTAGAGTTGTAAGTTCCCTACAAAACAAACCCGGTTTATTCTCGACCGGTCTTCCGGTTTAAAAGTTATTCGCGACCATACCTGCCCTACTATAGCTTATATACGTATATGGATCAGCCTTATGTACTTAAAATTCAATTCTCAACTTTTCTTTGCGCTTCAATCAAATATTGACTAGATGGATTTTGCAGAGTTATAAGTGCCCTACGAACCCGCCCGGTTTTATCTCGACCGGTCTTCCGGTTTAAAAGTTAATCGCGACCAAACCTGCCCCACTATAGCTAATATACTTCTACGAATCTGCCTTATACCTAATATCCGATTCTCAACTTTTTGTGCGCTTTCAATCAAAGATTGACTAGGTGGATTTTGTAGAGTTATGAGTTCCCTACAAAACAAACCCGGTTTAATCTCGACCGGTCTTCCGGTTTAAAAGTTATTCGCGACCATACCTGCCCTACTATAGCTTATATACGTATATGGATCAGCCTTATGTACTTAAAATTCAATTCTCAACTTTTCTTTGCGCTTCAATCAAATATTGACTAGATGGATTTTGCAGAGTTATAAGTGCCCTACGAAACCCGCCCGGTTTTATCTCGACCGGTCTTCCGGTTTAAAAGTTAATCGCGACCAAACCTGCCCCACTATAGCTAATGTACTTCTACGAATCTGCCTTATATACCTAATATCCGATTCTCAACTTTTTGTGCGCTTTTAATCAAAGACTGACTAGGTGAATTTTGTAGAATTATAAGTGCCTTACAAGACCCACCTGGTTTTATCTCGACCGGTCTTCCGGTTTAAAAGTTATTTGCGACCATACCTGCCCCACTAAAGCTTAAATACGTATATGGATCAGCCTTATGTACTTAATATCCAATTCTCAACTTTTTTGCGCTTCAATAAAATATTGCCTAGATGGATTTTGCAGAGTTATAAATGACCTATAAAACCCGCCCGGTTTCATCTCGACCGGTCTTCCGGTTAAAAAGTTAATCGCGACCATACCTGCCCACCTATAGCTTATATACGTAAACTGATCTGCCTTATATACCTAATATCCGATTCTCAACTTTTTGTGCGCTTTTAATCAAAGACTGACTAGGTGGATTTTGTAGAATTATAAGTGCCCTACAAGACCCACCTGGTTTCATCTCGACCGGTCTTCCGGTTTAAAAGTTATTCGCGACCATACCTGCCCCACTAAAGCTTAAATACGTATATGGATCAGCCTTATGTACTTAAAATCCAATTCTCAACTTTTCTTTGCGCTTCAATCAAATATTGACTAGATTGATTTTGCAGAGTTATAAGTGCCCTACGAAACCCGCCCGGTTTCATCTCGATCAGTCTTCCGGTTTGAAAGTTAATCACGACCAAACCTGCCCCACGATAGCTTATATACGTAAACGGGTCTGCCTTATGTACCTAATATCCGATTCTCAACTTTCCTGTGCTCTTTCAATCAAAAATTGACTAGATTGATTTGTTAGAGTTATAAGTGCCCTACAAAACCAGCCTTGTTTCATCTCCACCTAACTTCCGGTTAAAAAGTTATTTGTGACCATACCGGCCCCACTATAGCTAATATACGACTACGAATCTGCCTTATATACCTAATATCCGATTCTCAACTTTTTGTGCGCTTTCAATCAAACATTGACTAGGTGGATTTTGTAGAGTTATAAGTGCCCTACACAACCCATCCGTTTTCATCTCGACCGGTCGTCCGGTTTAAAAGTTATTCGCAACCATACCTGCCCCACTATAGCTTATTTACGTATATGGATCAGCCTTATGTACCTAATATCCGATTCTCATTTTTTGGTGGGCTTTTAATCAAAGACTGACTAGGTGGTATTTGTAGAGGTATAAGTGCCCTACAAAACCCGCCCGGTTTCATCTCTACCGGTCTTTTGGTTTCAAAGTTATTTGCGACCATATCTGTCCCACTATAGCTAATTTACGTCTACGGATCTGCCTTATATACCTAATATCCGATTCTCAACTTTTTGTGCGCTTTTAATCAAAGACTGTCTAGATGGATTTTGTAGAATTATAAGTGCCCTTCAAGACCCACCTGGTTTTATCTCGACCGGTCTTCCGGTTTAAAAGTTATTCGCAACCATACCTGCCCCACTATAGCTTATATACGTATATGGATCAGCCTTATGTACATAATAACCGATTCTCAACTTTCCTCTGCGCTTTAAATCAAAGATTGACTAAATTGAATTTGTAGACTTTTAAGTGCCCTACAAAACCCGCCAAGTTTCATCTCGACCGGTCTTCCAGTTAAAAAGTTATTTGCGACCATACCTGCCCCACTATAGCTTATATACGTCTACGAATCTGCCTTATATACCTAATATCCGACTCTCAACTTTTTGTGCGCTTTCAATCAAATATTGACTAGGTGGATTTTGTAGAGTTGTAAGTTCCCTACAAAACCAACCCGGTTTCATCTCGACCGGTCTCCGGGTTTAAAAGTTATTTGCGACCATTTGCCCCACTATAGCTTATTTACGTATATGGATCAGCCTTATGTACTTAAAATCCAATTCTCAACTTTTCTTTGCGCTTCAATCAAATATTGACTAGATGGATTTTGTAGAGTTATAAGTGCCCTACGAAATCCGCCTGGTGTCATCTCTACCGGTCTTCTGGTTTAAAAGTTAATCGCGACCAAACCTGCCCCACGATAGCTTATATACGTAAACGGATCTGCCTTATGTACCTAATATCCGATTCTCAACTTTCCTGTGCGCTTTCAATAAAAAATTGATTAGATTGATTTGTTAGAGTTATAAGTGCCCTACAAAACCCGCCCGGTTTCATCTCCACCTAACTTCCGGTTCAAAAGTTATTTGTGACCATACTTGCCCCACTATAGCTAATATACGACTACGAATCTGCCTTATATACCTAATATCCGATTCTCAACTTTTTGTGCGCTTTAAATCAAAGATTGACTAGATGGAATTTGTAGAGTTATAAGTGCCCTACAAAATCCGCCCGGTTTCATCTCGACCGGTCTTCCTGTTAAACAGTTATTTGCGACCATACCTGCCCCACTATAGCTAATATACGTCTACGAATCTGCCTTATATACCTAATATCCGATTCTCAACTTTTTGTGCGCTTTCAATCAAAGATTGACTAGTTGGATTTTGTAGAGTTATAAGTGCCCTACACAACCCAACCGTTTTCATCTCGACCGGTCGTCCGGTTTAAAAGTTATTTGCGACCATATCTGTCTAACTATAGCTAATGTACGTCTACGGATCTGCCTTATATACATAATATCCGATTCTCAACTTTTTGTCCGCTTTCAATCAAAGATTGACTAGTTGGATTTTGTAGAATTATAAGTGCCCTACAAAACCCGCCCAGTTTCATCTCTACCGGTCTTTCGGTTGAAAAGTTATTTGCGACCATATCTGTCCCACTATAGCTTATATACGTATATGGATCAGCCTTATGTACTTAATATCCAATTCTAAACTTTTCTTTGCGCTTCAATCAAATATTGACTAGATGGAATTTGCAGACTTATAAGTGCCCTACGAAACCCGCCCGGTTTCATCTCGACCGATCTTCCGGTTTAAAAGTTAATTGCGACCATACCTGCCCCACGATAGCTTATATACGTAAACGGATCTGCCTTGTGTACCTAATATCCGATTCTCAACTTTCCTGTGCGCTTTCAATCAAATATTGACTAGGTGGATTTTGTAGAGTTAAAAGTGCCTGACAAGACCGTCCCGGTTTCATCTCGACCGGTCTTCCGGTTTAAAAGTTATTTGCGACCATACTTGCCCCACTCTAGCTAATATACTTCTACGAATCTGCCTTATACCTAATATCCGATTCTCAACTTTTTGTGCGCTTTCAATCAAAGATTGACTAGGTGGATTTTGTAGAGTTATGAGTGCCCTACAAAACCCGCCTAGTTTCATCTCGACCGGTCTTTCAGTTTCAAAGTTATTTGTGACCATATCTGTCCCACTATAGCTAATGTATGTCTACGGATCTGCCTTATATACCTAATATCCGATTCTCAACTTTTTCTGCGCTTTTAATCAAAGACTGACTAGGTGAATTTTGTAGAATTATAAGTGCCTTACAAGCCCCACCTGGTTTTATCTCGACCGGTCTTCCGGTTTAAAAGTTATTTGCGACCATACCTGCCCCACTATAGGTTATATACGTATATGGATCAGCCTTATGTACTTAATATCCAATTCTCAACATTTTTTGCACTTCAATCAAATATTACCTAGATGGATTTTGCAGAGTTATAAGTGCCCTATGAACCCCGCCCGGTTTCATCTCGACCGGTCTTCCGGTTTAAATGTTAATCGCGACCATACCTGCCCCACTATAGCTTATATGCGTAAACGGATCTGCCTTATATACCTAATATCCGATTCTCAACTTTTTTGCGCTTTCAATAAAAAATTAACTAGATTGATTTGTTAGAGTTATAAGTGCCCTACAAAACCCGCCCGGTTTCTTCTCCACCTAACTTCCAGTTAAAAAGTTATTTGTGACCATACTTGCCCAACTATAGCTAATATACTTCTACGAATCTGCCTTATACCTAATATCCTATTCTCAACTTTTTGTGCGCTTTAAATCAAAGATTGACTAGATGGAATTTGTAGAGTTAAAAGTGCCCTACACAACCCACCCATTTCATCTCGACCGGTCGTCCGGTTTAAAAGTTATTTGCGACCATATCTGTCCCACTATAGCTAATGTACGTCTACGGATCTGCCTTATATACCTAATATCCGATTCTCAACTTTTTTTGCGCTTTCAATCAAATACTGACTAGGTGGATTTTATAGAGTAATGAGTGCCCGACAAGACCGTCCCGGTTTCATCTCGACCGGTCTTCCGGTTTAAAAGTTATTGGCAACCATACCTGCCCCACTATAGCTTATATACGTATATGGATCAGCCTTATGTACTTAATATCTAATTCTCAACTTTTCTTTGCGCTTCAATCAAATATTGACTAGATGGATTTTGCAGAGTTATAAGTGCCCTACGAAACCCGCCCGGTTTCATCTCGACCGATCTTCCCGTTTAAAAGTTAATTGCGACCATACCTGCCCCACTATAGCTTATATACGTAAACGGATCTGCCTTATGTAGCTAATATCCGATTCTCAACTTTCCTCTACGCTTTAAATCAAAGATTGACTAGATGGAATTTGTAGAGTTATAAGTGCCCTACAAAACCCGCCCGGTTTCATCTCGACCGGTCTTCCTGTTAAAAAGTTATTTGCGACCATACCTGCCCTGCTATAGCTAATATACGTCTATGAATCTGCCTTATATACCTAATATCCGACTCTCAACTTTTTGTGCGCTTTCAATCAAAGATTGACTAGGTGGATTTTGTAGAGTTGTAAGTGCCCTACACAACCCACCTGGTTTCATCTCGACCGGTCGTCCGGTTTAAAAGTTATTTGCGACCATATCTGTCCCACTTTAGCTAATGTACGTCTACGGATCTGTTTTTATACCGAAAATCCGATTCTCAACTTTTTTTGCGCTTTCAATCAAATACTGACTAGGTGGATTTTATAGAGTAATGAGTGCCCGACAAGACCGTCCCGGTTTCATTTCGACCGGTTTTCCGGTTTAAAAGTTATTTGCGACCATACCTGCCCCACTATAGCTTATATACGTAAACGGATCTGCCTTATGTACCTAATATCCGATTCTCAACTTTTTGTGCGCTTTTAATCAAAGACTGACTATGTGAATTTTGTAGAATTATGAGTGTCTTACAAGACCCACCTGGTTTTATCTCGACCGGTCTTCCGGTTCAAAAGTTATTTGCGACCATACCTGCCCCACTAAAGCTTATATACGTACATGGATCAGCCTTATGTACTTAATATCCAATTCTCAACTTTTTCTTGCGTTTCAATCAAATATTGCCTAGATGGATTTTGCAGAGTTATAAGTGCCCAATGAAACCCGCCCGGTTTCATCTCGACCGGTTTTCCGGTTTAAAAGTTAATCGCGACCATACCTGCCCCACAATAGCTTATATACGTAAACGGATCTGCCTTATATACCTTATATCCGATTCTAAACTTTTGTGAGCTTTTAATCAAAGACTGACTAGGTGGATTTTGTAGAACTATAAGTGCCCTACAAGACCCACCTGGTTTAATCTCGACCGGTCTTCCGATTTGAAAGTTATTCGCAACCATACCTGCCCCACTATAGCTTATATACGTATATGGATCAGCCTTATGTTCTTAAAATCCAATTCTCAACTTTTCCTTGCGCTTCAATCAAATATTGACTAGATTGATTTTGCAGAGTTATAAGTGCCCTACGAAACCCGCCCGGTTTCATCTCGACTGGTCTTCCGGTTTAAAAGTTAATCGCGACCAAACCTGCCCCACGATAGCTTATATACGTAAAAGGATCTGCCTTATGTACCTAATATCCGATTCTCAACTTTTTGTGTGCTTTAAATCAAAGATTGACTAGATGGATTTTGCAGAGTTATAAGTGCATCACGAAACCCGCCCGGTTTCATCTCGACCGGTCTTCCGGTTTAAAAATTATGTGCGACCATACCTGCCCCACTAAAGCATATATACGTATATGGATCAGCCTTATGTACTTAATATCCAATTCTCAACTTTTTTTTTGCGCTTCAATCAAATATTGCCTAGATGGATTTAACAGAGTTATAAGTGCCCTATGAAACCCGCCCAGTTTCAACTCGACCGGTCTTCCGGTTTAAAAGTTAATCGCGACCATACCTGCCCCACTATAGCTTATATACGTATATGGATCAGCCTTATGTACTAAATATCTAATTCTCAACTTTTCTTTGCGCTTCAATCAAATATTGACTAGATGGATTTTGTAGAATTATAAGGGCCCTACAAGACCCAACTGGTTTCATCTCGACCGGTCTTCCGGTTTAAAAGTTATTCGCGACCATACCTGCCCCACTATAGCTAATATACGTATATGGATCAATCTTATGTACTGAAAATCCAATTCTCAACTTTTCTTTGCGCTTCAATCATATATAGACTAGATGGATTTTGCAGAGTTATAAGTGCCCTACGAAACCCGCCCGGTTTCATCTCGACCGGTCTTCTGGTTTAAAAGTTAATCGCGACCAAACCTGACCCACGATAGCTTATATACGTAAACGGATCTGCCTTATGTACCTAATATCCGATTCTCAACTTTGCTGTGCGCTTTCAATCAAAAATTGACTAGATTGATTTGTTAGAGTTATAAGTGCCCTACAAAACCCGCCCGGTTTCATCTCCACCTAACTTCAGGTTAAAAAGTAATTTGTGACCATACTTGCCCCACCATAGCTAATATACTTCTACGAATCTGCCTTATACCTAATATCCGATTCTCAACTTTTTGTGCGCTTTCGATCAAAGATTGACTAGATGGAATTTGTAGAGTTATAAGTGCCCTACAAAATCCGCCCGGTTTCATCTCGACCGGTCTTCCTGTTAAAAAGTTATTTGCGACCATACCTGCCCCACTATAGCTAATATACGTCTACGAATCTGCCTTATATACCTAATATCCGATTCTCAACTTTTTGTGCGCTTTCAATCAAAGATTGACTAGTTGGATTTTGTAGAGTTATAAGTGCCCTACCCACCCGTTTTCATCTCGACCGGTCGTCCGGTTTAAAAGTTATTTGCGACCATATCTGTCCCACTATAGCTTATATACGTAAACGGATCTGCCTTATGTACCTAATATCCGATTCTCAACTTTCCTGTGCGGTTTCAATTAAAAATTGACTAGATTGATTTGGTAGAGTTATAAGTGCCCTACAAAACCCGCCCTGTTTCATCTCCACCTAACTTCCGGTTAAAAAGTTATTTGTGACCATACTTGCCCCACTATAGCTAATACACTTCTACGAATCTGCCTTATACCTAATATCCGATTCTCAACTTTTTGTGCGCTTTCAATCAAAGATTGACTAGGTATATTTTGTAGAGTTATGAGTGCCCTACAAAACCCGCCCGGTTTCATTTCCACCTAACTTCCTGTTAAAAAGTTATTTGCGACCATACCTGCCCTGCTATAGCTAATATACGTCTATGAATCTGCCTTATATACCTAATATCCGACTCTCAACTTTTTGTGCGCTTTCAATCAAAGATTGACTAGGTGGATTTTGTAGAGTTATAAGTGCCCTACACAACCCACCTGGTTTCATCTCGACCGGTCGTCCGGTTTAAAAGTTATTTGCGACCATATCTGTCCCACTTTAGCTAATGTACGTCTACGGATCTGTTTTTATACCAAATATCCGATTCTCAACTTTTTTTGCGCATTCAATCAAATACTGACTAGGTGGATTTTATAGAGTAATGAGTGCCCGACAAGACCGTCCCGGTTTCATTTCGACCGGTTTTCCGGTTTAAAAGTTATTTGCGACCATACCTGCCCCACTATAGCTTATATACGTAAACGGATCTGCCTTATGTACCTAATATCCGATTCTCAACTTTTTGTGCGCTTTTAATCAAAGACTGACTAGGTGAATTTTGTAGAATTATGAGTGTCTTACAAGACCCACCTGGTTTTATCTCGACCGGTCTTCCGGTTTAAAAGTTATTTGCGACCATACCTGCCCCACTAAAGCTTATATACGTATATGGATCAGCCTTATGTACTTAATATCCAATTCTCAACTTTTTCTTGCGTTTCAATCAAATATTGCCTAGATGGATTTTGCAGAGTTATAAGTGCCCAATGAAACCCGCCCGGTTTCATCTCGACCGGTTTTCCGGTTTAAAAGTTAATCGCGACCATACCTGCCCCACAATAGCTTATATACGTAAACGGATCTGCCTTATATACCTAATATCCGATTCTAAACTTTTGTGAGCTTTTAATCAAAGACTGACTAGGTGGATTTTGTAGAATTATAAGTGCCCTACAAGACCCACCTGGTTTAATCTCGACCGGTCTTCCGATTTGAAAGTTATTCGCGACCATACCTGCCCCACTATAGCTTATATACGTATATGGATCAGCCTTATGTTCTTAAAATCCAATTCTCAACTTTTCCTTGCGCTTCAATCAAATATTGACTAGATTGATTTTGCAGAGTTATAAGTGCCCTACGAAACCCGCCCGGTTTCATCTCGACCGGTCTTCCGGTTTGAAAGTTAATCGCGAACAAACCTGCCCAACGATAGCTTATATACGTAAACGGATCTGCCTTATGTACCTAATATCCGATTCTCAACTTTTTGTGCGCTTTAAATCAAAGATTGACTAGATGGATTTTGCAGAGTTATAAGTGCATCACGAAACCCGCCCGGTTTCATCTCGACCGGTCTTCCGGTTTAAAAATTATTTGCGACCATACCTGCCCCACTAAAGCATATATACGTATATGGATCAGCCTTATGTACTTAATATCCAATTCTCAACTTTTTTTTTGCGCTTCAATCAAATATTGCCTAGATGGATTTTGCAGAGTTATAAGTGCCCTATGAAACCCGCCCGGTTTCATCTCGACCGGTCTTCCGGTTTAAAAGTTAATCGCGACCATACCTGCCCCACTATAGCTTATATACGTATATGGATCAGCCTTATGTACTAAATATCTAATTCTCAACTTTTCTTTGCGCTTCAATCAAATATTGACTAGATGGATTTTGTAGAATTATAAGGGCCCTACAAGACCCAACTGGTTTCATCTCGACCGGTCTTCCGGTTTAAAAGTTATTCGCGACCATACCTGCTCCACTATAGCTAATATACGTATATGGATCAATCTTATGTACTGAAAATCCAATTCTCAACTTTTCTTTGCGCTTCAATCATATATAGACTAGATGGATTTTGCAGAGTTATAAGTGCCCTACG
>CAXARO010001231.1:0-76383 GCA_963971305.1 Arcuatula senhousia
GAGGTTTATGCGTAAGTGAATCCCTCTCAAAGTTTGCAGTTTGCAAGTTTGGCCTTTGCAGCGGCCCCAATTGAGCCTATTCCTATCGACCTCTATAAAGGAGTCTTCAACGTGCATTGCTCTCCTCATACACGGGAAAACCACTCTTCATCCCTTCCGAATGATTCCCATCGGATCTTGAGACCATGCACGAACATGATGTCAAGAAAATTTCAAAATTTTGTTTCATATTTTTTTTCTCTCCTGACGACAAACGACGCACGATCCAATGATTAACAGACAAAGCATACCGAGGATGGCTTGACAACTTGGAGACTAAATCGACCATATTTAATTAGGATTCCAATTTTTGAATTATGGTTCGAGAAATTGTTGATTTGGTAACACAAGTAATACTACACGGGCATTCTTGCTCACAAAGAACTCGCTGCAAAAACTGTGTTCCTTCTTTTCATATTTGGGACATAGATCAACTTTGACCCACCCTAGCAATTGAACCATGCGAACACTATAGATGAATCTAAATATAATGAGGAATGACATGAAATCGAATAATAAAACGATAAAAATGTAAGTTGTTATTTCCTTTAGAGCCCCTAATAGTCTGGCCTTTGCTGACTTGCAAAATCAATTGGACAATACTACACTATACATATGCCGGAACATTTTGTTGTTTATATCTTAACGGTTGATGACTTTTTTGAGTTTTAATGTTTAAGTCATAACAAATCATAAATATTTGTTTTTGCTGATCGATGAAAGAAGTTTGTGTATTTCATTCATATAATATACCCGATCGAGGGACTTTCAAATAAGTTACAGCATACAGGTAGGTAGATAAACAATTATTATGCACTACCATAAATTACTAAGATTTGTACATGACTGTTTACTTTACGACTATATGAACCCGGACCTATTTAGGTAGAAATAGAGGCACATTTGCAATTTCAATTGAACCGAATTTAAACGTACATGACATACATTTTGTAAATTCTGTTTTTATACAAGCAAGGGCTATTTGATATTTTTCATGTATTGATTATTTATTAAAAATGCAGGTAAATTTAAATAATATCAAGATATAAATATGATGAATGAACATGTAAATGTCTTTGCAAACATGTATGTGTTTAAGTAATAAAATCATTAGTTGGAGAAAATGTTGAAAGATTTTTGCGTTTATAATCAAAAACCAATTCAATTGTTATAAATGTGCACACAAAGTTTACCCTAATTTAGAAGTCGATATCACTTTTTTTCACAACTACTAATCTGACCTTTATATACATGCATATTATGACTGCATTTTTTCCTCCGTGAAAATTAGTTCGTTAGCAATGGTTTTACTCCCAAGTAGCATGGATTCAGCTATCTCAGCGAGATGAACCCGAAGAGGGTGATATAATCCCGGGGATATAATGAACATGAAATGATTATGAATTGGAGGATATTGAGCAACAAGGTCAATCGGAGATAAGAGGTTTTTTTCTGCCACTTGAAAAAGGAGGGACGGAAAGCGTCAGGGAGCATGACCTACTGCAGGTGATCCTACGGTTCCTTCTCTTTAACGAAACCTATACCTATGCAACAGTGCATCACTAGGGTCTGTGGACGGCCATGGACTTTACTGACAAGCTTTGGTTTACTTCTAAATCATTATAAATTCAGAATTCTAAATATTCAGGCGTTAAAGAATCCCAAACATCATCAGTGTTGACGTGTCATTGCCTTTAACATCTTTTTTCATCTCTTTAATTTTGTTTTTGTTTTTGTTTTTTTAAGAAGGGGGGGGGGGGTGTTCTTAAGTATGTGTTAATAACCAAAGTAAAAGCATGACTAGTTTTCACATCTTTTTCTTTCTTTTTTTTAATTAAATGACCCTAACTTTCCTGATGCAGTAAGTTTCTTTCGGGTTTTATTTTGATTCATGATTTAGTGTTGTTTAACTTTAACAGGGAGTAATCACGTATTATTCTACAGGGCATATTTGTAATAGTAGCTGAACATTCCAGCCTCCTTTGATTTATAACAAGCTTGGCACACGCTGTAAATATTACGTCCCCTCCAGTCTTCAGATGGCCTTTTATTGCACTATTTGAACACGCTTTGCTAGTTTTGACCTTATTAGTATAAGAAATGTTAGATAGTTTGGACTTATTTTTTTTAAATATGCTTAAAAACACGGTAAGTCTTTCAAATGCATTTTGAGATATATCTTTAAAACACTTGAAATCAACGTAATCTTTTCAACATGCATTTAATTTGACATATTTGAGAGCAAAGAGTTTAAACTTTTTTTTTGTCTGACTATTACATGTATTGCCCTTTACTTTTGAATTCCTTACCACCCAGCACCGAAAAAAATGTGTTGCTGCGTTGTTATTGGCTAAAAGAATTTAACCCCATTTATATTCTCATAAAGTCAATAGATTAGTACAAGAATTCCAATATACAAAACAAAACACACTTTCAAATTAAAATGTTTATATGGATTTAGTTTTATTTATACGTGTCTAGATACAAACGCAATTAAGTTCATCTCCGATATAATGCATATTAGAGAAAATCGGATAAGAAAGTCTCCTTTACGTAATGTATCACTTAAGGTACATAAACACTACATAAGGCATGCTTTCTTTTGTCTTCCTAAGGTAACAAAATGCTATAATCAAATTTGAATTGTCGTTCTTTGCATGGTTTTCTTGATAAGTTAAGTAACATACGTTAGACTTACATTACGAGGAGCAGAAAGTTAGAAATACCCTCCCTTGTTTGTAAGCTTATGTTAGTTTTATCGATAATAAAATGAAATAAATTGATAGATTTATCCATGCTATACTGAAGTTCATAAAAGATTATACGCAAAATGTATTTTTGCACTATTTCTATAAAACTGTTATCAACATTTGCAAATCAATTAGATTCGTATACCATATATATGAGAAATATTTATTATTTATTAATTCATCTTCTCATCATCGAATTTTAGCGCATTGCTGCAAACCTAAGACTAGGTATAAAAAAAAAAAAAAAAAAAAAAAAAAAAAAAAAAAAAAAAATAGGTATAATCACGACGTTAAAGATAAAAAAAAAGGTATAATCACGACGTTTAAACTTCCCAGTCATTATTCAAAAGTAACCCAAAAACTCCCTAGTCAGTCGTATACTGTCTCTGAAATCTAATCAACTGGATAATATTCTGAGATAATCGACCTGCATAACTAGAAGAAATATCAATTGCCTCATGTTTGTATTTTGACGTTTCATCGGCAAAGCCATTTAAAATCCTTGACCGTGGTCCCACATTTTTAACATGAAGCGCTAGCGCGTTTCATTAAAATATGTTACGGTCAGCGGTTTACATGTCAACGAAACATCAAAATACAAACATTCAATTCTTAAATTAATGTTCGGTATTTTTAATCTTTTGGTAGAGTACCACCGATGAATCTTGTATAGACGACTAGCAAAAGCTGTTATCTAGAACTTTGTTGTGTTTTTTTTTATTTCTAACATCCGTGACGGTAAGCACCTCTGGTGGAGTTTTAATTCCTTGGGGTTTGCCCGCTCCGGAATCAACACTTTTGTGTTGAAGAATACCAAAGCTTTAAAATCATCCGCTTAAATTTAAAAAAAATGCCAAAACTCTAAGAGTCTTCCTTCCCCAGACATAATATTTTGGTCGTTCCCTGTTCAACATTTTTGGTTTAATTGTTCTATGCTGAGCTCTTTATATTCATATAATGTCTTTTGGTAGAGCGCCTCTGATAAATCTTGAATAGACGAAACGCGCGTCAGGCGTAGCAAAATCAATTGTTTGGAACTTTGTTGTCATTTATCGTTCGAACTCACGCCGGAACGAAAACTAAACTCTGGCGCTTTTGAAAGGTAAGTGCAACACATCCGTTGCTTTGCGAACAGTCAGTAACTTGTCATTTTTTTTTATTAGTTTATAAAAGCAAAACTTTGTAAGTATCAAATTGCAGTAATCTTCTCTCGATTGAGCGCCTTTCACTTTTCGTGTAAGCTTTTGGTTTGTATCCTTCAAGTAGTTTTTTCTACTACTCGTTATAGATGCAAGTATTTAACTTAGCTGGCAAATCACGGCCATTCAAATAGACCGAACAAACCAGTTTTTGTACATCGCATTACAATTTTTAATATTTGAATAACAATAGAAAAGTGAAAATTAGCTACTTGACCATTTTAACTGATCATTTAATTGTCGAATCGAATCGCCGCAGCCGTGGTTCGATAAACCATTCTTATCGGTCTTCAAGCTATTAATTTAAATAACAATTGTACATGTATAGAACTTGTTTCGCCAGATTGTGTGTTACTGATTTCAATTGGAAGTGACATAAAAAAGGGGGGCCTTTTGTTAACCCACGCAAGCGATAGATTCTAGGATAATCAATTGATTTTTGCTAAAAAAAAGAGAGTGTTTTGCAAAATTGTAGATAAGCAAATCATGGACGTAACTTCGAATAATTTACTAGATGATTTCTAAGTACTTAATTACAACTCCAATTTCTAAGTTCTAAATTTCACCGTTTGCACGGGTAAAAAACTAAACAATTTATAAGTGAATTCTAAAAATACATTATAATTTTATAAAAATGGCAAAACTTACTATTATCAAGAAAATCGTAAAAAAAAACTAAGTGGGGGAAACGGGGACACAAGGCCAGTCGGGGAGGAGAGTTTTGACTTGCAAGTTGCACGGAAAATTTAGGGAGTGATGGAATTTACTGGCAATTTAACCTCCTATGGATATCCTATTCTTCACAAGACCTGCATCAAGGTTATTTAACGCGCGAGGAACGTGGAATTTTTCCTAAAATGGTGCCCTACTATGGTTTGCGGTTAGGTTATCCACATTATAGCAAAGCAACCCGAGCCAATGTCACGTTTCTTGAGCGCTCTTTAGTGGACTGTTACCGACAAGCTTAGCGCTGCTGTGGGTCTATTCGCCACACGGAAACCGCAGGGGTAAATAAAAGAAAAAATGAACGATAAACACTAAAAATATTAACAAAGGAAGAAGACTTTTGATCCTAATTAGTTTCTATATATCGGAACATAAATGTATATACTGGTATTATAGATCAAATTTGTCGATTCTATTTCGAATTCCTTCAATGATATTGCTTTAGATATTTTGTTGTTTACAAGATGAGTTACATGTATGTTTTTTTCTGATGTTAAAATATCATCAGGTGCTGTTAGCAACCAGGCTTGTATCGGACTAGGATTGTAAGAGCAAAACAGGCATTTTTACGCATTACAGCTTTAAAAAGTCTAATCAATGTCTTTGCCTTTTTTGTCGTTTGTTCTTGGATATAAGAGATTGATCATCCCAGTTCGGTAATTTTGTTGTTACCTTTATATTCCATATATCAAGTCACAATTCTTTACAAACATCAAAACCAAAATTTGACAACAGTACCGGTACTGGTATGTATAACAACAGGAAGTTAATATGCAAAGAATTATGTCACCAAAGTATCATGTAAAATCCTAAGCACCTTCTTAAATGAGAGGAAAATGATGAGAAATTGAATATTTCAAAAGTGTAGCAACGGGAAGGGCAAACATATTCCGATTGTGGCCTCGTTCATCTGCCTTTTGTCGACTGACGAAGTACAGCTTTGATTCTCTCCGAGTGTTGTGTAGATGCGGGTTGGCCCGGCAGACAAGACAAACTCTGGTCAGTAGCCAATCGATCATTTCACAACTCGACCCATGTTTTAACACGAATTTAGTTTGTATTCAACACATAAGGTTACCCCAGAAGCTGAGCTGACACAGTCACAAAGATTTTCAACTGCAATGATTTAAAATACGGTAATATCCGAAGACCTTCAGTTGACTGTACAAACACAGGAGTACATTCACTAGCATTGAAACACAATTTTATCTTTTATATGGTGTCTCCCTTTTGAAAGGCATCTCGAAAGGTTTTTCAATCAATTTAACATTTATCATGTTTCATAGATTTCAGTCCTGTCACGACTTGAATTCGCGTTTAAGATTGCTAGTCCTTTGCCTTTTGCTTGTATAATTATTTTTGTGTTTTATGCAGGTGGATTTAAAACCGGCGTGCCGGGCGCGCGCCCTCCCGTTCGACAGCCAAGATTGGTTAAGAACTCCCATATGAAAATTTCTGGATCCGCCACAGATGCGGTCTGTTTCTTTGTCCTATTCTCGTAAGTGTTCATTATAGTTTTGTTTTTGCCTTTTCGGAATTATAACATGTGGATTCCCCATTGGTAACTCTACTTCATAAACGTTCATAGACATGATTAAGATATTCAAGTCTCTGATTGTTTTTCAATGCGGATTTTGTTATAATTGCGGCTTATATGTGTCTTCATGAACAACATAAACCTCTGTATTAAAGAGCTCATGAGAGTTGTTTGTTGTCTAATGTTATTTTATTCCAGGGCCACGCTCACATTCAAAACATCAAATATTCGCACCCCACTGCAAATGAGAACATTTTACATTGTTATTAATAAATATATTCCGGAACCGAGCTAACTTCTTTATTTGGAACTGTAAATATATATATGCTTTATATGTACTTTTCGTTCTTGTATATAAAGTGTGTAACAATAAATAAACTTTTCAAGCGGTATACAAAGTATTATTTTTTTGCAGTGAATATTCGTTATAGAATAGTTATTCTATAGTTTAGATTTCTTAATCACACCTTAACATTGTTTCCACTATTTAACGCACTGAAATATCATTTTAAATTCCGTATCCATCACTAAAAGAGGTTATATCTAAAAGCAAGGGAAACAAATTCTACTCTTTGCTAAATGTACTTTAAACTTAAGTAATTGACTTAATGTTTAACAAATAAACATCCAAAGAACGACAATTCAAATTTGATTATAGCATTTTGTTACGTTAGGAAGACAAAAGAAAGCATGCCTTATGTAGTGTTTATGTACCTTAAGTGATACATTACGTAAAGGAGACTTTCTTATCCGATTTTCTCTATTAACACTTTGTTAGCATTATTTGATAATGCATTTAAAAAAAAATGTTGTTATTTTGTTATCCACTTTAAAAGTAAAATCTAAATTCAGGTCAAAATGAAGATTTAATGTACACTTAAGGTGTGGGAGTATTGAAAAAGTAAATCTAATCATTTCAACCTTAACCACACGAAGTCGTACTTAAACCATTCAAAAAGATAATCCCGCGTATAAAAATACTGTCATAAAAAGATGAGTAATACACATCCTAAAGGAATTGCATTCCTGTGATATAACGTGTATTGTTCTCGTTATTTTCCTTTCTCTCATTTAAACCATTCTATACCCTGGAGCTCAGACGGGAACATGTATAGGACGTTTAACGAATTATGGTAGGTCTTTTCTTTGTTTAAATTTGTGTTTACAACCTAAAACAAGTTTAAATTGTTCAATATTGGTGTTTGATGTGATGTAGAAGAATTGATACCTGTACGAATAAATTTTATAAACGGTATAAAAACTTGAAACAGGAAAATGTTTTTCAGCCATTTTCAATGTATTTACGACAGCATGATTTAAACGGAGTTTACCGTAAAGATGTAGAAGTAAGACTAGTCCAAAATTTTTCCTATTATATATTTCTCTAGACAGTTTATCATATCTTGACATAGCTGGATTGCTTGTCGACGATATATCTCCAAGTGGTTTCACAAAACATTGGTATTTTTTTTAAATCTACAGTCATATCAAATGCATGTATACGTATGCTCTACAGCCTTCATTCAGAGCTACGTACACTGTAATTCCTTTTGAGGTGACAAATCTTGTGGTGATATGCCAAAGGAGACCCTGTATATTTTAATATTGATAAACATGGATAATAGACTCCGTAAAAATATCATAAGACCCTATGAATGTATCTAAGACACCTTCAATGAAAAACAGACACATTTCAAGCATCCGAATTTTCAGCATCTCTTGCTACAAAAGAAGTGGACACGTTTTTATACCATATACTGGTATATGTTTGGTCTTTTTACAGGCGGCAATCGATGGAGGGAGAAACTAACATGGAAATGGCCGAGGACGAGGAACAAAAGAAAGCCGAGGAAAAGCTAAAAGAGTTGGAAGATGATACCACAACTTATGGTAATAAACGAAAGCTTCATTTTGCAACATTAGCGTCAGCACTAGCATCCATATGTGAAACAATTTAAACAAAGAATACGTATACGTTATTCTGACATAAAATTTGTATATCTGCTCCAATACATGCATGCCGGTTATTGTGTTTGTTTTATTGATACAATATTAAAGCAACCAACCAAATGCCATGGTCGCATTGATCAAATTCCTTATATAATACATAAACAGCATGACATAAAGGTATTTTCTTGTGTCACATGGCCAGTCTACATGCGCGATTTTGGGAATGCTACAAACGTTGTAAATACTTTTTGATTGAAATGCTTCAAGTATGTTCTAAAGCACATCTCATTGATAAAACCTTTAAAATAAGTCTCATGTGTATAGTATTTTATAAATGTACAAAATGTACCTACTGTATAGTAACATGTTTTTTTTTTCAAAAAGGCATTCAACCATGCATTGCCCTATTGAATTCCAAATTCGTTTTTCATTAAGTAATTGAGACTAATAGATCTTTTAAAATAGCTGATCGGGAATAATTCTATATTTCAATTTTTCAGGTTCATCCGAGAACTCTGTTGATGATATTCCTAAAGCAACACGAAAGCGAAATATTGTATTTGACGAAGAACGGTTCGAAGAAACATTTTTGAAATGTATGATTTGTCGAGAAGTTTATGATGAAGATGAAAAACTTCCAAAAATGCTTCCCTGCCACCATACTTTCTGTTTAGACTGTTTGCAACAGATGTTCCGAGTAGAGGGAGAGTACAGGCAGTCACTTACCTCCGCTTTCCGCAGTATGCCAATGGCTGTTAAGATATGCTGCCCGACCTGCCGTGATGGGCTTATATGCTCCGAACAAGATATCAAACGGTTGAAAAATGATGCAACGATTTTAGAGTTGCTAAGTTATGTCAAATGCACTACCAAATCGGATGTCCAATATTGCCCAAAGCATAAAATGCAACCTTTGAACTTTTTCTGCGAACCGTGTATAACGCCAGTATGTTGTGACTGCACGGTAATCGATCACAAGGAAAAGAATGGTCATATAGTTATGAATGTTGAAGAAGCTCTAGGCAAATATACTCCAGTTCTTGACGAAACGCTAAATGAGATTGACAAAACTTTGACAGGCGTCGAGGAAAAGAAACAAACCCTACAGAAAGCCGCCGATAATATTGAACAAATACAAAAGGAGCTAGCAGTGCAAATAAGGCAAACGTTTGACCGAATGAGAGATGCAATCGACGAGCGCGAGCGAGAACTTTTTAGTATGTCTGAACAAGAAATTGACAAAAAACGTAAAGAAATTGGGGATCAATTGGCAATCGTTCATAACAGGGAAGAAATCTTAAAGAAAGACCAAAACAATCTCAAGACTGCTAAAGATTCCAAAGATATAAGTTCCATGTTCACACATCACCAGAATGCACGAGAGGCTCTTTCCAAAAAGGTTGACATTCCCGGTCCGTCTAGGGCTACGAAGAATTTCGCCGTCAGCTTTCAGTTCAATAGCAGATCAGAAAACAATATTAGATCAAATATTAGTGTTTTTGGCGATGTCAATTTTAAATGAATTTTGGTCTCCTTAAAAGATTATGCACATTTTATTAGCTTATGGACATTTCTTTCTTTAAGATTTATCACTAATAATCATGTATTTTTAAACTTGATTTTTTCCCAATTTGAAATATGGCTGAATTTTATGGTGGCAGGATTGAGCTACTACAGTTCATCTAATTGATATGGTTTTCTTTGGTGTTATACATATTATGGATACCATACATTTTGTAACTGAAAATTTGTATTTGATAACTATATTTATTCATAATGTAAATGAAATAAGTCAGAGTGATATAATTTTATTCCTGTTTTTTAATTTTATTTTATAAATGGGAGAACATTAACATGCATATAGATGTATGACAATTGGACTATAAACTTATATATATGCATGCATTTATTTTAACTAAATTATATTAAAACGTCGTTACAATGAACTTCTACAAATGTATGACAGGCGCAAATTAAAGAGGTCTGGACCAAAAAAAAGAAAAAAAAATCTGTTCGTATACCATGTATACGACTATTGGTATTAGGTATTTCATGTATTTACAATTATACGACTCCGACTTTTAGATAACAAAGTATTACAGTCATTTTCTATGTTGTGTTGGGTGTTACTACCTGAATCATATGATTGCAATGAAAATGGAAGGTTTGGCGCCATAGAATCCTTTATAACTCACCACACCATTTTATAAATGACTGTTCTATATCAGGATCATTGCAATCTTCATTTTTTTCTGGTCTTTCTTCTTTTTGACATTTTAGATATGATATCCCAGCTCGAAAGTTTTATATTTTCCTTTCTAACGAGACAAATTAAAGTAAGCTTTTTTTTCTACAGATGGAAGATTTATAAAAGATGATAAAATCAACAGAATCCATTTAATCATTCAAAAGTTGAACTATTGAGATATGTGAAGAATGAATAAAGTGGCAAAATGTCCAACAGCATGAATTTTATAGCACACAAGGAAGCAGAGGTACAAATTGGGCATCCGAATGTCAAAAGTCAGAAAGGGCAGAGACAAAACAAGAAAACATCAACTAGAACGGGACAAAAACAGACTACATGTAAAACACGGAAACACAAAATTTACTGAATATCAATTAACAACGCGAACTCTAGTCGTATATAACGAGATTGAATTCAGGTGCTTGCTAAATCATACCCATCGCTTTACCAACAGTATATTCAGTGTGATAAATCCGGTAAAGGAAGACAAAACAAACCCTATGACAAACCAACATCTGTACTCATTTATGAGATCGAACTCGCATATTTGTCTATAAGCGCCTGTCTTCTGTAAAATTTCTTGACTGAAGACAGCAATCGAGGAGCAACATAACCCTGTGTGAGCAATGTTTGTGTCAGACTTGACGCTCTGATTGGGAAATCGATGTAAGTCATGTAAGTCCCACAAGCTCTGGAATAACGAATCAATTGAGATACGTAAGCTCCATAACCTGGAGCAAACGGACTCTTGCTACACAAGAAGGGAAAGTTGACGATTGGAAAGTTGAAGATATCACGTTTGTCATAGAGCTTTGTTGAAAGTTTCTTTGGGTCTATTTCAAGATGTAGAACTATAAATATGAAGCAGACTTCCTAATAACTGTAGCGTCCTTTATCTCAAGTCTCCGGGGATATGCAAGATGGAGAAAGTCACCAAATCGAGAATTGGTCAGTGAAAGGACATCATCAATATAACGGAAAGTGAGATTAAAAGAGAGAGCTGGTTGGCGATCTTTTTTGGCTAGACGTGATTGTAAGAAGTCTGCTATATAAATGAAGAAACAAATCAGCAAGCAAACGGATGCACAATTAGTGCCCATTGGAATCCCTGTTCTTTGCTGAAAAATACGTCCACCAAACTGAACATATTTTGTTAATGAAAAAGTTGAGCATGTCGATTATAATTAGGTCTTTTGAAAATTTGTTTTTTCTCTTAGACTCATTGATGACAAAGTAAGTCTAGGTATTTTAATCGACTACTAGATTCTGCGCTTTCCATTCTTTTTGAAAAAGCTGCGTTTAATCATTTGTGCCAGTCGCGATTTCGACATGAAAATGTGCACAACCAATATTAATTCTAATGAAATAAGTGTTTTATTCTATCAGTCTTAGAACAGCAACTTCGTCGCCGTCTTGCACTGGATGGAATGTAAATGATTGCAAACAAAAAACACATAAAACATGCATAAAACATATTACAAGTACCTACTAGATAATCTAGTATATGTTTGTGTCATTACTCATTAGTTAAAATAAAAGTCAATTGGACATCCTTTCTGATTATGAAGTTGGAAACAAGCAATGATGCAATAAACACAAAATCTTTTTTTGGGCAAACCAGCAGTCTAGAGGAAGTACTTTGTGAGTCTAAAGAAGAGGCAAGAATATGATTGATTACAGGGCGGGAGTTTTTTTTTCGCGAGGCGCGAAATTTTGTTAGTGTTTTCCATGTAACGTGGCATTTGCGCAAAAAACATAATTTTTGTCAGTTTAAGGAGAGGCATGCGCCTGGTATGCCTTTCCTTGGACCCAAGCCTGTGATAGATTCATAAAACCTTTCACATACTACAAGAGTGTCTATAAAGCAATAAGTGCACGTCAATTATAAATATTAGCTTAAGACGAATATTAGGTTGTTTGACATAGTTTAAAAACTATTTGAACATCTAGACCCCCATTTAAACCCAGCCATATATGTGTGGGCATTGAAGCCTACATTTATTTACACATAATCCATTTTTGTATAAAATCAATGGAAATTGCAGACGATGACAGAATTTAAATATACCGACATGCGCATTGGTATGTTATGGCCTACGGAATTGACTAATATCCTAACAGGTGATAAATGAAGGAAAGTCTGATGGACGAAGAACAACATTTGTATGTCACCGCCCTTTATGATTAAGATTCATTTTTCTACAGGTAAGCAATAAATATTCATTTTGCCTTTGGTCATTGTTTTGACAAGTTGGACAATTATCACTGCACAACAACTTTATCTGTAAATGTATTCTTTGAAATTGAAAAAAAAATACATGTACGTGTAGTTCCCATATTTATTTTGGTGGAGATTTTGCATGGTTGACTTGTTAGTTGAACTTATAAAGCATGTTGTTTTCCTGTTGATTTTACATAAATTTACAATACCGGTACATAAATCTGAGGTATAAATTACTTTGTACATGTCATGCATGTATAATGATAGAATTAAGTATATTAGGGTGCATATACAAATGTATTTATTGAAAGATGGTTAATATGACCAAATTAACTATTAACTTGAAAGGAGAGAGGTTTTTTTTTCTAAAAATATTTTTGAATTTGATGTTTGATAGAAAAATGTTAAGGCAGCAGATGTTAAGGATGTACATGTATTCTTCTGAGGGGTCAAATTTTTCCTTAATCAAGTTTTTTCCCAAACCTACATTTTTGAAATGCTAAGACCCTGAGAGAATCAAATTTACTGAGAAAATAGTATGTCCGTGTGCATTTTAGTTCGCTACAGCCATTTAAAAAGGACCTATTTTGACAATTTTCCCCAAATTTAATCATTTTGGGCCTATTTTGATGTAATTTTCTTTAAAATATCAATGTTTATTAAAAAAATCATTTATAAGAAGAATTTCTGCTATATAAAATAATGCTTATTACGAAAAAAATCTTGTGGCCTCCTTTTCTGCTCGGAAAATGTATAGAAGCTTGAAATTAACATTATTCGTCATCATAATGGCCTGAATGGTTGGATCATTACGGGATTATCATCAGGAATCCTGTAAAGTTGTAGGTGTAGAAGTAGCAAATGTCGGTGTTAATCTCGTTGTCGTTTCGATTCCAATGTTTAAATTTCAGCGTGCATATTTTTATTCAATATATTTATTCTGCAGTTTGTCGATTGAAATTAAGAAAATTATATCTACATGATCTAGATGTTATCACTATCGTATGAATCGCTATCCGGTCCACAGGCATGACAGGGGCTTGAATTCATATCATTAATATTGTATAGACTGAATTTGAAGTTGACCCCCTACAATTAAAGAGTAGGTAGTCGATTTTCTGTTTAAAGGGTCGATTTCTTTAGTCAATATAAATGATATGAATTCAAGTCCCTGTTTCCCTGGAGGGAAAGGGATACATATACACAGCTGGTTCGTTCAAAGTTAAAAAAAAATGGTTTATTAGGCTCCTATAGGTATTTGAAAAGTGTGTTTCTATTTCAAAGGTTAATGAAACTGAAAATCATTTAGGAAAAGTGGGGTTAAAATGATCTGTGATTCATAGAAGGGTTTGGCGAGTTTGCACTGAATGCGAAAGCGTTCAATCTTCATGGTCATTTTCTCTTTCTAATTTCAGATCAACTAAACGCCATTCAGCTCAATATTCATGAATGCGGTATCATTTTCAAAACGGAGTGTTGTCATAGAAGAATGTGCTTTCATAGAAAAGTTCTTAAAATGCATGATTTGTGAGGAACTATTTGACAACGATGAACAACAGCCCAAATTATTACCATGCCATCATAGTTTGTGTCGTGTCTGTATCATAAAACTGTTTCTCGCGGAGGCTGAATACAGGCGAAGTTTGTCCCCTGCTATAGAGGACCTACCAAACGCAGTAACAATTATCTGTCCCCAGTGTTGTGCTAGTTTCATATCTACTCAAGAAGGTTTGCGGCAACTTCCAACCGATCATCGAGTTATACAGCTGATAGATTTTTATTCGCATACGGACAGACAGACGGTACAATTTTGTCAAAAACATTCAACACAGCCGATCAACTTTTTCTGTGAGTCTTGTATCAAACCGATCTGTCGTGATTGTACTATTGTAGATCATAAGGAAATAACTGGCCACTTAGTTCGAGATCTAGAGAGTGCTCTGAAAAGATATTGCCCGATAATCGAAGAAGCCATGGCGGAGCTTGAGACCGAGAAGACAAGTTTACAAGAGAAACGACAAGTGATTGAGAAATCTATAACAACCTTTGATAAAACCAAGGAAGAGGTTGTAGAAAGTGTTAAAAGCTCATTTGCTGCTCTAAGGGCAGCTCTTGAAGAGCGAGAAAAACACCTAATAGCTATGGCGGAAAAGGAGGTTGAGCATGAACGACAAAAGTTTAGAGAAAAGCTAGATCTCATTGACAAGAAAAGTGCAGATGTTGAGAATAAATATGAAGAACTACAGGCATGCAGAGACGAAGGAAATGTAGAGAAAATGTACAAAGTGACACAAAACATTACAGACTATAAACCGCCGTCACCAGTTAAGATACGTGAGGTCGATGACGGAATCATGACGAAATTTTCGTTCAACGACCGTGACGAGAAATATTTATCTAATCGTTTACAGAACTATGGGGACATTATAACTCGTACTGAAGCCAACCAACAATCGACCAGAAGTACAACTTCTACCAGTACTACTGGTGGTTACTCGTCATACTCTACTCCTTACTCGTCATACAGATATTCATACTATCGAAAATAACTGCATCTATGACGCTAATTGAAACTGCTTTTTGCTGAAAATGATTTAAAATTATGCAATGCATGTAAACATATAACCTTTATATGAACAATAGCTTTTCAATTTAAATACATGTATATAATTACAATTTTTTTCATCCTCAAAAAACCATGCAATTGTAGACAAATGAGGTGACCAGTGTGTTACTTAAAAATGCTTTTAGTTCTAGTCTTATAAATAAACAACCTAGCCAAAATGTATAAAATTAAAGGTTTACAGAAAAATATTAAGGTGTTGAGACTTATTGGTACTGCATTTAACTTAATTTCTTTTAATTTATGTTATCTTTTGCTATAGAATTCCAACTATTAAGCAGTGTGTAGACCAAACATTTGAGAACTAATTTCGAAGGGACTAACAGTATTGACGTATGCGTAGATGTAAATAATGCTAAATATATTACAGAAGGGATTTAGAATTATATATGCCTGAAACAAAACCACTTTATAGAATGAAATGTAATTGTTAGCTCACCTGGACCGAAGGTCCAGGTGAGCTATTGCCATCACTTAATGTCTGTCGTCGTCTGTCGTCATCGTCGTCTGTCGGCGTCGTCGTCTATTAACACTTTTTCAAAAGTCTTCTCCTCTGAAATTATTGAACAGAATTCAATGAAACTTGATTCCTAAAAAAACATGGTCGCCGTCACGGCGTGGCTAAAAATAAACCAGGGGGGGGTGACACTTCTGTATTTGGCCAGTAATTCAAAAAGTATAAGAGATAGATGAAATCTGATCATATGCCACCCTACTGCTTCAGCATTGAAAGTTCTACAAAAGTCTCCATTTTGCGGTCTAAGTTGTCAGATGACCGCTTATAGGGGTTACGGCCCCTTAAAGGTGAAAAATAGCATTTTTCATGGTTTTGCCTTATAGTATGAAAACTATTGCAGATAGAGAAAAGATGTTGCTTGCTTAAATATTCAGCTCATTTAACTCTACAAAAGTATCCGTTGGATAAAGATGTTTTGAAATTATTCAAGAACACATCTACAATTCAGGATTTGAAGTTACTCGCAATTATATTGAGTTTCTCGCCCATTTTCTACCAAGGAGTCTTTCATGTTAAATCGTTTTGTCACGGTTCTTCATGACAAAAAATGGTGAAAAGTCATAGAAAATCATGACTTTCAAAAAGTCATGATTTTTCATGATCTTTGAAAATGATGATTTATCATGACTTTATAACAACTTCAAGTCATTCAAGTCCTGTAATTAAAAGATCATGGATTTTCATTACAATTGTTTTATTTAAATATCATGAAAAATCATCATTTTCCAAGGTCATGGTTTTTCATAAGATATACGACTGTAGATAGCGTTTTTTCATGTTTTTGGCCTTTAGAATGAAAATTATAGCAGATAGAGAAAAGCCGTTGCTCAGTTTATTTAGCTCTACAAAAGTCTCCATAGGATCCAAGTTGTCAGATGACCCTTTAAAGGGGTTATGATCTCTAAAATAACATTTTTCATGTTTTTGGCCTATGGAAGGAAATCTAAAGCAGGTAGAGAGAAGCAGTTGCTTGCTTAAATGTTCAGCTCATTTAGCTCTACAAAAAGTCTTCATAGAATGGAAGTTGTCAGATGACCCCTTATAGGGGTTACGGCCTCTAAATAAGGATTTTTTAGCTCACCTGGACCGAATGTCCAGGTGAGCAATTGCCATCACTTAACGTCCGTCGTCGTCGTCGTCTGTCGTTGTCTGTCGTCCGTTAACAATTTTTCAAAAATCTTTTCCTCTGAAACTACAAAACAGAATTTAATTAAACTTAGTATGAATGATCCTTAGGGTGTCCTGCACCAAACTTTTGTTTAGATTTTTGATCCGTTCAAAAAACATGGCTACCGTTACTAAATATAGACCAATGGGGTCAGACTTCTGTTGACCTGTAATTCAAAAAGTATAAGAGATAGATGAAATCTGATGCCACCCTACTGCTTCAGCATCAAAAGTTCTAAATAATTATTTATATAAATCTCCATTTGGTCTAACTTGTCAGATGATCCCTTATAGGAGTTACAGCCACGTAAAGGTGAAAAAAATCTGATCAGCATTGAAAGTTCTACAAAAGTCTCCATTTTGCGGTCTAAGTTGTCAGATGACCGCTTATAGGGGTTACGGCCCCTTAAAGGTGAAAAAAAAGCATTTTTTCATGTTTTTGGCTTATAGAATGAAAACTATTGCAGATAGAGAAAAGCTGTTGCTTGCTTAAATATTCAGCCCATTTAGCTCTATAAAAGTCTCCATAGGTTTGTAGTTGTCAGATGACCACTTATAGGGGTTACAGCCCCTTAAAGGCGAAAAATAGTGTTTTTGGCCTATAGAATGAAAACTACTGTAGATAGAGAAAAGCAGTTGCTTGTTTAAATGTTCAGCTCGATAAGCTCTGTAATAGTCTCCATAGGTTTGAAGTTGTCATATAACCCTTTATAGGGGTTACAGCCCCTTAAAGGCGAAAAATAGTGTTTTTGGCCTAAAGAATGAAAACTGTTGCAGATAAGGAAAAGCTGCTTGCTTAAACATTCAGCTCCTTTAGCTCTTCAAAAGTCTTCATAGGGTTGAAGTTGTCAGATGACGCCTTGTAGGGGTTACAGTACCCTAAAGGTGAAAAAAAAGTGTTTTTGGCCTATAGAACGAAAACTATTGCAGTTAGCTAGAGAAAAGCTGTTGCTTGTTGAAATGTTCAGCTCATTAACCACTACAAAAGCATTCATAGGATGACCCCGTGTAGGGATTACAGCACCTAAATTAACATGTTTTCATGTTTTTGGCTTATATAATGAAAACGATAGCAGATAAAGAAAAGTGGTTGCTAATTTAGTTCTAGAATGTTCTTCATAGGGTTTACATCAAGACCAGGTGAGCGATTCAGGCTCCTGGTAGCCTCTTGTTCTTTATAAGACCAAGCACTCGCATCTCGCTGCAAGTTTATTACGACTCATATCACTGGTTTAAGCGGACTTTTACTACATTTATTGAAATTCACAAATGCTGTGTAATAAACAGTGGCAAAGAATGTGACAAATACTATCATATCCCGTCCAAAAACAACATGATAAACTCTTATACATTGAGACAACATAAATAGTACCACAAAACTAACACTAAAAATTTATTAACAGCACAAAATATCCGGAAAGATATCATAATTCACGCATAACAAAAGTTTGTTGGGGCCGTAGCTTTAGTATGGAAGTTCGAGTCGGGTCGGTCAATGAAAAAAAGAAAGACGACATGAAAACAGACCCTCTAAAATTCAAACATCTCAGTAACAATTGACCAGTAAACCATATGTAAACCATAGCGGTCTTTCGTTGATAATCTAGTGATTTGTTTGAATCTTTTGTATTGTATTTTTAGTCTTGGGCCAATGCAAGAAAGCGAGCAGTGACCTCTGGTCATGTTGAAGACTGCTGGCTGTTTTCCATTGTGATTTATTAAATTGCCGTTTCTTTAATGTTCGTTCTGTCGTGTACACTTATTCCACATCTCTTTATCAACTATCTTACACGATTGAAATATAGATTTTTAGAAATTTGACAAAAGGAGACAGAATAATATATAGGTTCTTAAATAAAATCTTATTAACACAATCATCGGCAAATGCATCTTCATAAAATCTTTAGACAAAGTATGAAACAAATAATAGTTTTGAGTCAAGTGAACAAAGCCTTGAAATGTCTTGATATAACAAGTTTGAGCCCGAAAGAAACTGGGAAGCGCCCCCTCCCCCCAAAAAAAGTATGTGAACGGTAAAATAAGAGATTCACCGATTCGTTCTGAAAAGAAAAAAAAGGAGGCAAGTCTTTTCGACTTCATCAGGAAAGAAAATGTTCAAAACAATGAGGAACATGAGCCCTGTCTGGAAATGTACATATGTGAATGTATCAAAATTGAAGAAAAATTGTACCATTTTTTCAGCAACACACATAGCAACCTTTCGGGGTCATCATAAGTACAATATCATGATGGCATATAGAATGTGAGCTTCCTCAGGATTTTTAACACTGTAAGATGATATTGCCATATTTGATATCATTTTTTCTTTAACTTTTGTAACTTTTCATTTCTAAATTTGGTCGAAATCACAGGGACTTGAATTCTGGTCATTTATATCGACTTAAAAAAAGACCAACCCCCTACTCTATTAACTGATACCCATGTTATATCGACTTAAAAAAGATCGATCCCTACTCTATAATACCCACGTGGGTAAGTCGATATAGATGACCAGAATTCAAGCCCCTGTGGTCGAAATGACCAATTCTGAATTCTTTCCTTATTTTGAACTTCTATGTTCCTTTGGTCCTTTTAACAGTTTTTGGAACGTAAACTCCAATTGTTTCTAGCCGACCGATCATTAATTGTCCTTTGGATCAGATAAGGTGATTATTGACATAAATTTAAACAATAAGAAGCACAAACCCGTAACAAAGACATATTCAAATATAAATGGTAAGACAATGTTACTTATTTATTTTTCATTTTCGTGTATTGAAACTTATTTTTTATAAACTAAAGCTAAATAAAGTATTTTATCAAAATATATTTAACTCGTTGATACTTGTACCAAAGAGTGCACGGTTTAAACTGAGGTCGATGATACATGTAATTATCAATATCCACAAAGGCCCCAACCAAGCCAAGAATGAAAGAATTAAGCTGGAAAACATTTTGTTCTGCATATTGTCAAGGAAAACTTTACAATGTCCTGAATAAATTTTTAATGTAAAATGTGAAAAAATATACATGTATTCCTGCGCGTTAGGCTCGAAAGTGTTTTCCGGACTCGCATGCCTTGAAAATAAAATGCCAAAATACGTTTTTTCTTTTTTTTTTTTTTTTAATGGGATGTGTAAAACATATGTCTGACTTATAACGCACCATTATAATGATATCACACTCCTCGTGTAGATGATATAAGCTATGTCAAAAGAAGCGGAATCTATTTGGGAACACTGTTCTGGAGGGCGCAAATCGAAGCCATGGTTCGTGGTATCAGTGATAGGGGATTCCAAAAGCTTTGTTCCGAGTACCTGGGACAGATCCAGTTTTCTAAGCAGCCTTATTGATATGGCAAAGGGAGCTAATGGTGAGTTGCTTGTTAGCCAGTTAAGCACCAATATTACGAAATAATAATTAAATGATTTTTTGGTCTTGTTACATAAGATCTTTTGAGCCAGATTTCAGATGATAAAAAAACCCTAGACAAAAAAAAAATATGTAACATACAACACATAAGCACATGTTAAACAACATTTATAGTTTTCTTTTTACAAAGAAATGTGTGTTTGCATAAAGTTATTGAATGCAATGAAGGAAATTAAAAATTACTCCGCCCTGCCACCCGACGGCCACCTGACATTCACCATTTTACAACTAGGATTTTCGCTTTTAAGAACTCACCCGGAACCATTTTACCGCTTTATGTTTTGTAGAGTGTTGGATTTTTAACAAGAGTGGAAATGGAAAACTCAGTCTGTCCGTACAGAGAGCGGTTCAAGATTACATAGAAATATCAAGCCAAGACCAGTCAGAGGCCAGCGGCAGAGTTTTGGGTATTTGGAAGAATGCTGGCAAAGCAAGCATTAAACTGTTTGGTATTCACCCTACGGAAGGCAAAACTATGGTTGAAGTATGAAAAATATAATATATGATATGCGTATTAAATTGGTTTAGTTCTTATCAGAAGAACATTGTTGCTTTTAAACAAAAAAAAAACAAGGCTTGAATGTCTACAGCTTTTTTTTTTACAACATAACCGTATTAAATAAATCAAGCCTGTGTTCATTCGAAAGAGTTCTGAACAACTCAATAAAAATGCTTGATCGATGCTGGCTGTTTTCCATTGTGGATGTTTTAAATTTACGTTTATATTGTAGGTTGTGTCGCGTACACTTATTCCACATCTCATTTTCTTCTATTGCTTTCTGTTACAGACAATTGCAAGTCGTTTATTTATACCTAAGTCGTTAAATGTCCTCTACGCTTCCATCAAAACCTACAATTTTGTCAAAAGTCATTCAATCTAAATATATGTGTGTTTGTGTGTGTGTGTTGGTGTTTAACGCGCTTTATCGACGCACCATATTGGGCAATATCGGACTGTCAGTTTTAACGGTGGAGAAAACTGGAGAACCCGGGGAAAACCACCCAATTTGGGCAGGAAACTGACAAACCTATACAGGTGGGGAAGTCCCTTTTTGTAGAATACAAACGGGACTCGAACACCATCTGATGGGTGATCAGCTAGTGATCAATTGTGCGGTATTTAAACCAGCACCCTAGACCACTCGGCCACCCAGGCTCCCCAGTGTAAATGAGAAAGAACGTTTAAGGAAAACATTTTGGAACATATGTTATAAGACCTCTTATAAAATGCCATTGGATAAATGATATATACAGGAGTAAATACATTTTTAATTTTAGACAGTTCCAGACCCAAACACAGAAAAAACATTTGAAGTACCAGCTGAAGCTTACAAAAATATCCACGTGGAATTGTTAAAAATCATCAAATCACAAAAAGTGAAAGTCATGAGGTTACAAAAAGATCTAAGTAAGTGTATAATAATAGATGTTAATTGTGTAAATTTACACGAGTGGTTATGGTTGGAGGTTATGACCCTTCAATGCACCATGATCATACATGTACAGGGCAGTCAGTGTTCAAACCCCTTCAATGCACCATGATCATACATGTCCAGGGCAGTCAGTGTTCAAACCGGATAAAGTAAGCCATTGAGCAGGTAATTTAGCATGTGCAACAAAATTTTTAACAGACGTTATTTGCTATGGTACACATCATTGAGAAAATTCCATACCAAATAGTTGAATAAAAATGTTAGAGTACGAAAACCTTAAAAGTTTGCTCATGTCCCGAGTAGTAGCTTTATGAATTTAGAATACAAGAAAAAATAGAATATATTGGATTTCAAAATAAACATCAACATTGCGCATGAAACTAGTATTTATACGTTGAAAAATGTATTTTATTCATTAGCAATCCTGATACCAGTGGTAGTGTTAGTAGCGGAAGGTGATGTCAAAACTATTCGCCATGTTGAAAAGTTACTCAGTGAGAATGTTCCTGTTCTGCTGATTAAAGGCTCTGGTAAAGCTACCGATGTTATAGTGGAATATCTTTCGTATGGGTAAATGTTCTTTTTTTTATCCTGAAAGCCGAACACATTGAATAACGTCTTTTAGTTTGTTACGACGGTACACATCTCCCAGCATATTTTATATCTATATTGGACAGGTCTATTAATTTACGCGACTAGGCTCCCCCTGTAATGTCAGCTTCGAGTGTTCTCTAGAGAGTATCTCTACGTCCCGTCTCTTGTTTTCCTTATGTCTCAGGTTCTCTCTTCTTGAATTGAACTTCCGTGTTTTTTTTTGTCAAGAGGAGGGTCTTTCATTGCACTTTAGGATTGGGCTTGAATCATATATAGTTTATTTTCAATCCAGGGCCATGAAAAACAGCGAGCATCGACTACTGGTCACATTGAAGGCTGCTGCCTGTGTTCCATTGTGTATTTTTTTTTAATTGTCGTTTATATTGTAGGTTTTTTTCGTGTACACTTATTCCACATCTCATTATCTGCTAGTAACCAAATTCAAAATGATTATTCAAAAGATTGAAGGTCTATCAACATTATAGAGCACAGACTGTTGTTTTGTGAATATTATTTGGCTAAAAATCATGTTAGAAACAGGTTCTCCGTTAGAAAAAAACGTGGATTAAATATTTTTTCCATCCTCGATACTCATTTTATTGAAAGTGAGAAATCACTATCTGAGGGTGGAAAAATCATAAAATCAGTATTGCTCCTTCCGTATATTCAAAATTGTCTACCTTGTGCTTATTTCAGGAAAGAAGTATTGAAAAGCAAGGCACCGACTCTGTTGGGTAATCATACAACAAAAGATGATTTAGATACATTCAAAAGGGTAATGAAAAGTATAAAGCGGAAAAAACATTTGGTAATAATTTATATATTACATACGAATGTCATGAAATAAAATGATGCCTCTTACAATTTATGTTTAATGGTTCTGTCATCAAAATGATTAAATACATGTAGAAATATTTTGAATATTTGTACAACTTATTGAGATGTGCAAAATATTAGATCTGTAGTTATAAAAAATTCTAGCAGATAGAAAAACGTAAATTTACCGCAATGTTATTTTAAATCGCCAAGAGGAAAATATATTTTAAATTGCAATTTAAGTCAGGTTAACATTCAGATACTTAGGAGCGTCTTGTTTGTTCTTACATTTGGAACTCGATTTTAAAATTCAACTATTGATTCAGAAAAACTCACCTTTTTAGGTATCTGTTTACGATGATTCAGACTCTTCCGGGCCCACTCTATCTGAGACTGCAACACAAGCCATTATCCGAGCATGGGCAACCAGAAAGAGCTCAAAGAAAGACAAGGGCGACTTAAGACCAGAACTGCCATATGAAATTTATCCTATACCTGACATTGAAACGATAGCTAGTATGTAGAAAACACAATAATTTACAAATAAAATGAGATCCACTACATCTGAGGAGCTAAACGATAATATTTGAAAGTCGCTAAAAAGTCTTCGTATGGAAACTTTTTGCGTTAGAACTTTAAAATTTAATGTCGTTTTAATTTTTGTGAGCATTGGTGTTTATTCTCTGTCCGACCTGCCACTTTTCTGAAATCTCATTTTCTGTAAATTGGACAATTTTGAAAGAAAATGTCATTTCACTATAAGAATTGTTCACTGACATGTTTTTCCTTCTACAGACAAAACTGTTACTTCATAAGTGTTATGATCACCCACTTTTGATGAAAATAAAGGTAATAACAAAACTACCGAACTTGAATGATCAATCGCATAGTCCAGAGAAAATGACAAAAACGAATCAGTCATACCGGAGAATTGGTGGATCGCAATGGTCCTGACTTGGTACAGGCATTTCAAATAAATTCTTTCTGGAAACAGTTTTAGCTCATTTTTTAAGGTTCACAAAAGACAGAATTTTCTACAAAACCATGAAAAAAGATTTTTTGCGCTATTTCTATGATATTTTTTAAAACAAACCCAACTTAATTATCATTGAAAAGTAACATTTTTATTTTCATGTGGTTTTACTGCAGAAATAAGTGTGAACGTTTTGTGTTGGGAAATTACTTGTTATAAGTAAGGAGAAATTAGCATTTGGAGAGAAACATGATCAGAAAGTCAGGAAAAAGCAGACATTTTTAAGCAGGCTTAAAAAACTGCAAAATCCATTTAAAAATCATGTGTGTCGTTTGATGTGATAAGCAACAAAACATTAAAAAAAAAAGAGTCATTCGTAAGATACTTTGTAATCAAAATTTGCTTGAAATTTTTGCTTAGGTTGTGTTTTGTGTTATACATTTTCTACAAGTATGACATGAATAGACAATGGTATGGATAGAATCTTCCGTCAAATATCGATAAAGGCTGTATTATTAAGAAAAAAAGTATGTCCCTTCTGTAATGTATGTGAGTTACACATTGTAAGTGTAAATGAAGTTTATCTTCAAATTTCGCGAAAACTATTTGAACTACTTTGCATTGTCCTAAATAACGAACTACGTGTATCTATTGAATAATCAATAAATTAAATTATTTTATATCGAAATACAGATTTTGAAGACCTTCCAGTATACCAGATACCTGACGGAGAAACCCTGAAACCCCCAAGAGTGATAGACCCTGATGGAGAAAATTTAAGACCTCCAGAAGCCATTGACGCACAGGACACCAGTCTTGTACAAGGCAATATGTCTTTAACATTTGGTAGAGGGACCATGTTCCATTCGCCACGAGTGGTGGCGTTTGATGTTGTCGGAGATCACTTGGGATCTAAAACTGTAAGAAGCAACAACATATGGTTAAACCCGTCATCGTTCCCGCTTTATTTCTTTATTGCTTATCAGCTGATTCAGACGATTGTTGTGGATGAAAATCAGCGTAAAAAGGTATGATGTTCAAATAGGGATATATAGACCATACATATCATATAGTGTCAAACATGTAAACTGCTTTATATCTTCAATGAATCAAAGCAATGCAGAAATTCATATGAATGAAAAAGTTATTTCTACTGTTTCACATTCGTGTAGCTCGTTTGAAAAAGGTCCAAATGAATTCGCACTACAACCATACAAGTATATGTTTCTCGCATCTCTATGATACGTTAAACAAGTTCTTTCCACGTTATATGACTTTTTGGACAAATAAGAACGAAGTACAAACTATATCCAGTGTGACAGGGGGACACAGTTGTTTTCTCTGTTTTATTCCATTCATGTTGTACCGTACAAAAGCATGCATTACCCCTAAAATACCCTCCATATAAACGTATTTGAATAGATTTGATAATAGCGAAATTGCCCGTGGAGGCCAAATGACTGCTTCTATATATTTGGATGAATTGAAAAACGGAAAGAAAATGCATCGGCTGAACGGATCAACTGTACACATGAAAATACTAAAACGTTATATAAAATTATTGATCTACAGGGTAGACGCTGTTGTGACTTGTTTTAGCCTGTCCAGGATTTTGTCAGGGGATGTCATTTAATTACATAAAATTATATAAAGTTACAAAATCAGAAACAAAATCCCTTTATGTTCTTTTATATCATTTCGGTGTGGAAGAAAACACATATATAGCAACAACACTGTTTACAAGGTCTGTTGGTGCTGAAAATGATGACACTCCAATCCTGTATTGGATTCCTAAATTACACAAAATTTATACACTGAGGCGTAAGCAATTTCATGAATAATTTGCACTGCACATCAACTAAAAAAATATGTAAAATATCAGCTTTTTATTGAAAGTGAAAATTGAATCTTAAAAAACAATTGTAACAAGTTTCCTTTTTTTAATTAACTAAGAATTTCGAAAGTCTTTTGGTAAAGGCAGTTGAAGCAGACAAACTGGACTACGTTCGGGTTTTGCTGCAAGAACATGATGTAAAGTTTCCAAAGGATAAACTCTCACAGCTATACAATGAGGTATATACTTTCAAATAAATAATACCAATAACTTTCCCATTTCGTAATAAATTAAACGAAATATACCAAATATGGACATATTTAAAGTTTGGTTCGAGGTTTGCCAAGCTCACCACGATTAACATTGACATAACGGGAATGAGCGAGGAGATGGTAAATAGCTCTCAGTACAAATGATTTTACATTGTACCTAGATTTTAGTGCACATATCGTGGAAAGTTTGTTATTGCATTCATGCTTCTCGTTAAAGCACCTGCAAGTAAAAAGACGCGTTTTAAAAGTTAAACAACATCTTTTCTTCATGATAATGGAGTAAAAGTACATTATATAATGTGCCTATTTATAACATTTTTAATTTCCAAGAATTTATTATTCTATTTTACAGACGGTCAAGTGCAAATTGTGCAAACATGAGGTTGATTGTCAGCATGTTGTGGCAATTCTAAAGGTACATATTTAATAAGAATCAGATGAGAAACGTGTATCTTCTAGTAGAATACTTGATGAGCAATAAAAAAATGAAACAAAAAACAGAAAACATTGAATTAACTCGTGCTTTTTTAACTTGTGTTCATTTATATTAATTCTTTGAACGGTTGATGATTTACATTTCATATTATGACCAGTTATTAAAGCTTATCAAATTTAATCTGTCAGAAATAAGCAAAGGTGTACCAAGGGCAATCAATGCACAAGTTCTGACCAAACAAAACACAAAACATATATACCGCAATCTGTTCCGAACAGCAGAAGATCATATAAGAAAATGAGTTATGGAGTAAATGTATGCGACAAAACATACAAATTACTCAGAAATAGTAACGCAACTCCTATTTATGTCCAATACACTTGTCTTTTGAAGTGATGAATTTGTACATTTATGTTTCACAGCGTTGTATTTATCGATGTCTTTATTGTATTGCTAAATTTATAAGAAGTTTGTCACCAAAAAAGCTCAAAACATGGTAAATTTTCATTTGTTTTTCTTTAGTATGAGCGAACCTGTTATCTTTAAACTAGTTTTAACTGGGGGCATAACATTAGTATACTGTTTTTTTTTCTCAAAATATATTTGTCGGTCACAAGATCGCTAATATTTACTTTTGAACGGTTTTGCACGCATGTGTAATTTAGCAATTTAGTTCATTGTTTAAACATCAATGCCCTTTTTCGTTATATATAACCTCAATACTACAAGATTTTACATAAAAATAAAACATTCCCAAAAAGTAAACTGTGCAAGGAAGAGGGTTTAAAGTTGTGCACTAATCATCCTTTTTCCTTTGAGGGTTTCCACCTCTTTTTTACCTGAAACTTTGTTGTAATTTTATTTAAGCTCTGTTGGTTGACTTTAAATTCCGCGAGGTAAGTCCGCTCCGACATCTATTTTTTTTTTTGTGTTCGCGCATTTTTTTACATGTAAGCATTGGAATTGTCTATGTAAATTCAAAATTTTCAAATTTAAGGTTCTTCCTAACCCAGACATAGGTTGATAGTAGTTTTGATTTGGATCCTGTTTCGGTAATATTTGGTTTTATTGTTCTATGCTCTTTATATTCTTATAGTTTTGAGCTTTTATGCTTTTTGTCAAAGCGCCTTTGATGAGTCTTTCAAAGACAAAACGCAGGTCAGGCGAAGTAGATTTTATTTTTAACAACGCCCAGTGGTTAATGATGCTGGTAGAGTTTTAATTCCTCGGGGGTCTCCGCTCCGATGTAAATACTTTTGTGTTGTCGAATACTTCAAAGTATTGAAATTGTCTGTGTTAATTTCAAAATTATCAAAGAAGCAGAGGTACCAATGGGGTATCCGAATGTCAAAAGTCCGAAAGGGCAGAGACTAAACCAGTAAACACAAACAAGAACGGGACAAAAACAGACAACACGTAAAACATGGAAACACAAAACAACTGAATATCAATCAAAACTGGTTTTCTTACCACAGGAACTTGGTCTTAGTCTTAATTAGGATCATGTTTAGGAATTATTTGGTTTCTTTGATAATTATATCTTTTTCACATTCATTTAGTGTTTGAGAAGACGTTGCCAGGCGTTGCAAATGTATTGCCTGAAACTTTATGTTGTTTTAATTTTTTGATATCAATTTTGAGGAAATTCTCCGACATTTGAGGAAATGTTAATTCTGTTTCGTGTGTAAAGCTCTCTGATAAATATTGCGATCAGACTCTCAGCTATTATACTTTTGAAATATATATATATTTTTTTACATTTACAGACAAAAAAGATCTACAAGTCATTGTTTGAGGATGTCCCTTCAACTAGTTGTCTAACGACTGGAAGACAAATGTGCGCAGAATTTCTACATTACCCAAATGGTAGCTTAATATTGTCGTTTATCTGCAATTCTGCAATTCCATACGTGTATTTACTAAGGACCTTAAGATCGCATTGAAAAGGAAGGTTTGGCGCGCCATATAACCTGGTTGAACCCAATATTTCATTTGAAATGCCTGTACCAAGTCAGGACCATTGTGAACTTTTCCGGTGTATCTTCCATATTTTGTCTTTTCTCTTGGGCATTTAGATTTGTCCTCTAAGTTCGGTAATTTTGTTATTACCTTTATTTACTATTTATGAATAATACAATTTTGATTATTGAGACTGATTTTCGAATTTAATTCATTATTATGCATGTATCTGGAAGTTACGTAGCTTCCAAGTGAAATTTTATTCGTTGTACGCCAAATAGATTATGTTGCTAAAATTTTTGCTTACAATGACGGTGAAAAGCTAAAAACCGTCATTTGGTTACACATTTACAAATTTATAATGCAAACATTATTTCCTGATTTATTAGTTATTGAAAAAAAGAAAGAATTTGAAGTACCGGATCAAGTATCATACGAAGATCTGCTAATATGGTCCCTGTTTGCGAATAGACCACAGCTCGCTACTTTGTTTTGGAATGCAAGCGATAATCAATTGGGTAAGATTATTGATTTGTATTCTTTTGGTCTTTTCATTTGTTAGCTTTCTTCTTAACATTCAAAATAAATCTATGTTGTGTATGTCTCCTTCTAGCATTTACCTTTCGTTTACAGTGGAGAATTTGTTTTATTTTGCCAATTTACCATTGGTGCAAGGATATGGACTTTAAATATGCAATATACTTATAAAATGTAAACACTGAAAATTAAAAATAAAGAAGACTTGAAACCGGGACTTGAAAGTTAAACCAGATAACTCAACAGCATGATTCTTATTTTGAACATACAAATTGCAAAAAAAAATCTTATTATTATTTTGTTTTATATAAAAGATTCAAGCATAATTTGCTTTTTTAGATAATTTGTTTAAAGGGGGGGGGGCTTTTTCATCAAAAGTGCCTTCCTGTGCCTTGATCTGTGACTACATGTAATTACATGGCTCGCTGGTTAGCGCTGCTATGTATGAACTTGACAACTAAATTAATCTTGCTCAAAAATAGCACTAAGAAAAAACATAAAACCCTTTACCAATGTGTTCTTAAAACAATATTGACTGATTCGTCTCTTCTTTTATGATTTAGTTACCGCTCTCTTAGCCTGTTCTGTGCTCAAACGAATGGCAGTGATTGGCAAAGAAACATCTGATCAGTCGGTGTATAGTGATCTTTTAGAACATGCAAAGCAAGTACAATATCTTATAATAGCATAATGGTTATCAGGGCTGTGTAATAATATAAGAGATATCAGGTCAATTGTAGTTTCAAGTTTTAAACAAATACTATGATTACAATGTTCCGTGTATACTGGAAAGATAAATGAAAAAGTTTGACGGTTTTGTGAATAGCTCTGCTTGTATAGTGTCACATATCATTGTCTGTACCAAATAAAGGAAATAACAAAATTACCGAACATGAAGAATCAATCTCAAATGTCCATAAGACAAGACAAAACAAGGAAGACATACCGGGAAAATTGAAGATGGGAATGGTCCTGACTTGGTACCAAGTCATGTCCCCGATGTGTTACTATCTTCATTTAATATTGTATGCTCTTTTTGCATTTGATATTGACACAACTCGTTTGTTATTTTGTCATATTTATAACCACCTTTATAAGTTACTGATTGTTAAAGAAAAATACAGATATTCAAAGCAAATGTTTACAAAATGTCGAAACAACACTCTGGATAGCTAAAAAAGATTCCATTGCTAATTTAAATGGAAGAGGGCGGTTTTGTGCCGTAAAACATGGTTTGAGTCACCATTTCTTTTGAAATGCATGTACTTACATAGTAAATCATGACCCTTGCGATGTTTAACTTCTCCGGTATCCCCCTTGATTTGTCTTTTCTCTTGGACATTTGAGATTGATCCTCCAATGGTAGTTTTGATATCAGTAATGCATTTATTTCCTGATGTATAGGGATTGCAAAAGGTTAAATGACAATCAGTTGTTCTGCTCTGAAGCCGAACTTTTTTCAATTACTTGTTTACTGATATATTTATTCCTATTATTTATACTGCTTTCCTATATACTATTATCCAGTAATTTAAACTATGTGGTTTCGGCATTTTTTTGTCCCCCGCCGCAACGCAACGGATTTTGATGAAATTTTGTAGGATTGTTTGTCATTATGTAGTTGATCATATCACGCTACCATTTTGATTTGAGAATTTTATAGGAGATATGGGACTTTATCGACTTTGTTCTTTTTAGGTCATAGGAACACTTTGTGAGCGCAACCCCTCTGAGACCGCTCAACGGATTTTGATGAAATTTTGTAGGCTTGTTTGCCATGATCTGTAGTTGATTATATCGCACCGCCATTTTGATTTGACAATTTTTATAGGAGATATGGGACTTTATCGACTTTGTTCATTTTAGGTAATAGGAACACTTTGTGAGCTCAGATTTTGATGAAATTTTGTAGGATTGTTTGTCATGATATGTAGGTAATCATTGCAAAGGCATTTGATTTTTTAAGTTAAGTTGATTTTCAACTTTAATGCGGCGGCGGGGGACATTGGCTACGTGTAGCAATCTTGTAATATTTTATCTTGCAAATGCAAATCAGTAACTCACTAACTAATATTATTATAAAGTGGTTTTATCGAAAAACAAAAGCTTCATAAACTATAGACTAGATGTAAACATAACCCTTACTAACCCCAATAACTAAGTAATTATAAAATATATATTTCAATATTTTTAAGGATTTTCGAGAAGAGATCTTTGGAAATGCAATCTGATTTGTACAATGAATATCCAAGTCAAGCCATGGATATTATATCTACAGAATTTACTGTTTGGGATATCAAAATAAGTCCAATGAAATGCGCCTACGATAACGATATGAACGATTTCATTGCTCATCCATGTGTACAGAGATGTCTCAACACAATATGGTACAAAAAATTGGGAACCAACATCAATGTTGCTCTTAAGGTACTGTGTAACCGATTTGTTTTTCCTGAGGATGTGAGTTAAAGTAAAATTTCATAGAGCAAGTTTTAGTTAAATCATTTTTGGATTAAATAGCAGCCCATTTCCTGTTCATGAAACCTTCTAGAGCAGACTTATACTCAGGTCAGGTTCAAACTAAAAAAAAAATATCTGTCTGTTTCTCTCTAAACAGACATGTACCCAAGCTTATTAAAAAAAGCTGCAGTTGACCTCAAAAGGTTGTACAAGTAAGGGCTTTACCTATCTGTTCATGGATATGTCCCAGTAAAACACCAAATCTAACACAAATTATATGCTGCTTTTTAGTTGTTGTATTCTCTAAAGAAAACATGTTCCGAAAGCATAATAAGCTTGTGGATCCGGACTAATACGAGATTAATATCTCTCAGATGAGTAAAAGATGTGCGTTTGTAATATAGTTTTGTGTTATCTTCTTTTACTATATTTGAACTACCACTAGAATTATCATGGGTTTTAAACAAGACAGGAACTGCTTCCTATTCCGAAGCATCTGATATCACTTTCGTTCTATTGTCTATGCTAATTGCAGTAGATATTTAAATGTAAAATTAAGGTTTTTTTGCTTTTTGTTTATTCTAATTCGCATATTTAAGTAAAGCAAATTCAACTTCTAAAGTCTATTCGATTTTTACAATACAATATAAAATAAACTAAATAAATGAGCAAGTGATTTTAGACAATATGTAAAATCTTTCATGTTAGTAAATTAAAGAATATTGCAATGATGGTTATAACAAACGATAATCATGCAACACTGCAAGCTATGAACACCCATATCTGTGATTGGATTTCACTTGTATCAGGATGACACTTGACAATGATTTCACTTGTATCAGGATGACACTTGACTGACAGTTGTACATTTATTCTGACAATTATATTTCAGAAAGGACTGAAATGTAGAGAATTCAGAGGACAGTTTGCCATTGTTCGATTGCTCTCAGCACCATTCACAAAGTTTGTGTTGAACTATGTACGTCATTGTGATAAACTATTATGTTGATAACTAGAACTTGCATCACAATCTTTTTCGTTCCCCCTTTACAATTCTCGACGAATCGCAGTCGGAGAAACTATAGAAAATGGTGAGATATGGAATAAGTGTAGGTGACACAGCTCACATAACAAGCGGTAAACTAGAAAATCACAATGGAAAACCACCAGCAGCCTTAGTCGAAGCCAGTAGGCGCTTCTCACCGTTCTGCTATTCGTCAATGGTCTTAATAAAATGCATATAATTATCCAGTTCTGAAATAGTCACAGATAGACCCCATTTTTAAACAAGGCTCAGAAAACATCAAAAAGATAAAGTACCCATGTCAAAGATTCCTGGCTTAGGACAGGCACATATATGATATGGCGGGATTAAACTTGTTTCTTTTAAGAGCAATTTGACAAGCTTTAAATTCGAATTGCATTGTTTTGTTCAAATTTATACCAAAACTTGTCGGCCTGGTATGACAGTTTGAATTGCTTGATATCATGAACAAGGCTTCAAAAAAGTAACAAATTTGGAATGTATACGTCGGTTCCAACAAAACAACCTGACCAGTTGGATGTTAAACAATAAAACAGAAGAAAAAAATAAGATAAACGATCACACCATAGTTGTTACTTTCCCTTTATAATTGTTCATTTGACCAACATTTCATTTCTAGCTAGAACTTGAAAAGAAATTGATGAATTGATATTTGTCTTCAGTTTATGCCCCGATAGCAATTTTTATTTCGAAACATAGACAACCTTCATATAGCATAATAATCTTGATAAATTTTATTTTATTTTTTTTTTTATATAGATTGTGTTTTTGGTTGCCCTTGTAGCATACAGTGTCTTTCTTTTAACAAATATTAACTCCCCGGATACGATTGGTGGTCCTGAAATCTTTGTTTACATCTGGATGTTCTCTGACATATTGGAGGAGTATGTGGCAAGTAACTCTAAAACTTTTCATTCATCATGGTTGGCACTGTATGAAGTTCTCATTTTAACCATATTTATGTACATGTATTCAGTTCACGTTATGTTTGTGTTGTGCTCAAAGAGAACCAGATACTACATGTACTAGTTGTCTTACTGTTCACATTCGTTTTGTATTTTTTATTACTTTTTTTCCAATATTTTAATGTTTCATACATGTACATTTGTATCATATTACCATCTTTATTTCCAAAATAATTTCAAAAGGGAGTAGCACTAGCATTTTTATTGTAAGTTTTTAATCGTTTACATTTACCTCTTATGCATTACATTACAGGTTCCAGGATACTTAACAAGAAGATCTCAAGCGTCAAACATGTCAGATAAATGGTATCGATTCTGTAGATATATCCACGACTTCTGGAATGCGTTGGATACCATATCATACATCACAACTTTTGTTGCCATTGGATTAAGGTTTTCAAATTGCCTGGTATGGGCTAGAAGGGTGTATAGCTTCAGCTTATTTTTCGTCTATATGAGATTTCTATACGTGTTCCTTATTTACCGAAAAGTTGGAGTGTATGTTATTTTGATAAAGGAAATGGTGAGTTTATGTATATGTAACAAACATGTACAATAAGACTGTTAAACTTTGTTATCTCAATACGGTTAACTGCATTGTTTTATTACAACACATTTTGTAAGAAAATACATGACCCTGTTTCAAACTTTATTTCTTGAGCGCCCATGCAATAAAAGTGTTTTTAACAATACATGTATCTTTTTGTGCACGTTCTTCCTTGAATTTTTATTTTTTACCACTTTGTTGGTTTTGTTTTTAGTAGATATTATTTCACCAACAGTCTAACTTTGATATGTTTCCCATGAGTTGATGTATTTTGTCATAGATAAAAGATCTGGCACGATTTTTGATAATATTGGTTGTGTTTATGATTGCTGTCGGTGTGATGTACCATGTAAACAGATATCCCAACCATTCAAATATGTGGAGCTCTAATGTTAAGGACTGGAGAATATGGGATATCATGTCTCTACCTTATTGGCAGATATACGGCGAAGTACTCATGGATTCGTTCTTTGGTATGACTTTTAAATCCTATATCGAAGAAATCTAATAAACAAGTGTGGCCACTAAAAGTATGTCTCGCCTGCCGGCACCATCACTAAAATCAACGAGTACTGATTGTGACGGCAGCCGTCACAGATGTTCCCCAAACGAATAAGAGCTGGTACCTTAAATCAGCAAAAATACAGCCTTTTTCAGTTTTATAGAATGTGCAAATGATGTAAAAATATAGAATATATAATTATATATATGTATAATGTTCATGGCATTTTCAATGATGTGTTTTTATATATGCCATCTTGGATAAATTTTGGCGCCCATCTTGGATTTAGAAATTTCACGTTTTTGAATTTTACAGAAAAACTGTAAATATCTCTTTAGAACTTTTTAAATACTTTTGTAGTACTTATCAAGCTCTATAATACCGAAGTTTCAAGGTGCTGATGACTTGGGTTACTGAGATATGACAATGTCCTATATAATGAACTTTTGCTATTTATTAAAAAAAAAAAGCGGCCATTTAAAAAATTTCGAAGTCCTTATGGACACCTCTGATGTGGAGCATTACTCGCAACATCAAAATCTACCAGAATATTAATTTTTATCAAAATCCAAGCACTTTTAAATTTTGGCGGCCATCTTGGATTTTGAAATTTCACATTTTCGCATTTTGCGGAAAAACCGTAAACATCGCTTCAAAATTTTTTGTGATATTTTTGTAGTACTCATCAAGTTCTATAATCCTACCGAGTTTCATGGTCCCGACCACCTAGGTTACCGAGATATAGCAATGTCCTATATAATGAACTTTCGCTGTTTACTCGAAAACGGCGGCCATTTTGAAAATTTTGAAAACGTTGTGCACACCTCTGATATGTGCCCTATCACTGTGGAAAGTTTCATAAAGCTCAGTCTTCACATCTCTTCGGCTATACCCGGACAAGCGTTTGGCAGAGTGCGGAAGAAGAAGAAGAAGAAGAAGAAGAAGAAGAAGAAGAAGAAGAAGAAACGGAGTAAAAACAATATGTTCCCACACTTCGTTTGGGGAACATAACTACCTAAGCTTGCATTTCTTGATATAAACACAAAACGTGTCTATATACTCAATATCAGATTCCTACCTATAATTCATTGTCCAACTAGTATTAAAAAAAGTTTTCTGTCTGAAACAAGAGGCTCCCAGGAGCCTGAATCGCTCACCTGACATATTTGCCTGAAGTAAAGGTTATAAGGCAAAATCTATTTAAAGTTGAAAGGGTCATAAGATTAATAAGGGGGTCATCTGACAATATGGTTGATCTAAAGGTGCTGATCACTTTTGTTCTCAATCAAAATCTAAAAATCTGTCGCCCTTTTTGAGTTGTTTGCAAAAAAATGCAGTTTAACCTAATGTTCTATTTTTAGCCACAGCGGCCATGTTTTACAACCAATCAAAAATCCCCACATCAGTTCTATACACCTAATGCTAATAAACAACTATACCAAGTTTGGTTCCATTTGGACTTAAAGTGTCAGAGGAGTTAACGTTTTCAATGTAATGAGGAAATGCTGTTAAAATGCTAAATTTTGATGTTCTAAGGGCAATAACTCCTAAAAGGAAAGGTCCTACAATGTTGACCCCATTACATATTTTGTAGATCTTGATGTGCTTAACAATATGCAATTTAAATTTCTCAAATATCTAGTATAGTTTTCAAGATATTGAGCTAAACAGGTGCAAAATTTGCAAAAAATCCACAAAAAGGGCAATAACTCCTACATGGATTGTTGGATTTTCTTCAAAATTTCAGAGCTGGTAGATCTTGCGGTGCTTACCACTTTTGTTCCCAATCAAAATTTTGAAATCTGTCACCGTTTTAGAGTTATTTGCAAAAAACGGCCATTTACCTCTATGTTCTATTTTTAGCCACAGCGGCCATGTTTTACAACCAATCAAAAATCCCCACATCAGTTCTATACACCTAATGCTAATAAACAACTATACCAAGTTTGGTTCCATTTGGACTTAAAGTGTCAGAGGAGTTAACATTTTCAATGTAATGAGGAAATGCTGTTAAAATGCTAAATTTTGACGTTCTAAGGGCAATAACTCCTAAAAGGAAAGGTCCTACAATGTTGACCCTGCTACATATTTTGTAGATCTTGATGTGCTTAACGATATGCAATTTAAATTTCTCAAATATCTAGTATAGTTTTCAAGATATTGAGCTAAACGGGTGCAAAATTTGCAAAAAATCCACAAAAAGGGCAATAACTCCTACATGGATTGTTGGATTTTCTTCAAAATTTCAGAGCTGGTAGATCTTGCGGTGCTTACCACTTTTGTTTCCAATCAAAATTTTGAAATCTGTCACCGTTTTAGAGTTATTTGCAAAAAACGGCCATTTACCTCTATGTTCTATTTTTAGCACACTAAGTTCCAGAGTAACTGGGGCCTGAAAATGGGGTCCGGGTCATGTTGCATGGTGATAGTTGCGTAGAACATAACCTCAACTGTCTGTATACCTAATATCAGATGCCTAGCTATTATACTTTTCCAACAAATTATCGTCCACTCAAGTCTTACAAAAAAGTTTTCAACCTGAACAAGCATTCTGAGAGTATTGCAAAACAATACATAGTCCCCTACCGGCCTCATATTTCAGGTCACTGGTAACAATTTGTCAAACAAATGAATACCTAAACTTGATCAGTTTATTATCTACAAGGAACAATAATAAAAAGCTTCGCCGAGCGCAGCATGATACGACCGCAACATGTTGAACCCTGTACGTTTTAGGCCCAATATGGGTAGTCTATTGCTCTGGACACATGCAGCCCATGGTGGACTGACAAAGGTTTTTGACACATGCTTCTCTGATGGACTTTCGACCCAGGGGTTAAAAATATAAATTTTCAATGTTGTATTCTACTCTTGAAAAGAATAATGTTTGGGGAAAAAAATAAAAAATCGAAAATAAAATTATGATTACAGTCCCTTAGGTAATGAGCGAAAAAAAGGTGGGGGTCGCAAAAATTTATTCTTATTGCTACTTGGCAAGGATGAACTTGTAAAAAAATTTTTCTTAATCCGACCAGAAATAAAAAAGTTACGATTTTGGCCCATTTTGGTCCCTAATAACATAACAGAAAAAAAAGGGGACACAAAAATATATCTTCTACTTGACAAGAATAAACTTGCAAAAAAATTGTCAAAATCTGACAAGAATTAAAAAAGTTTCGATTTCGGCCCCTTTTGGCCCCTTATTACGTAACAGGTGAAAAAGGGGTGGGGTCGCAAAAATAAATTCTCAAATTTGGATTCGCTACTTGACAAAAATAAACTTGCAAATTTTTTTTTCAAAAACAAACCAGAAATAAAAAAGTTTTGATTACGGCCCCCTTTGGCCCCTAATTACAAACCAAGTGAAAAAAGGGATGATCCCAAAACTAAATTCTCAAATTTGGATTCGCTACCTGACAAGAATTAACTTGCAAAAAAAAATTTCAAAACCGGACCACAAATAAAAAAGTTTCGATTTTGGCCCCATTTGGCCCCTTATTACGTAATATGGGGAAAAAGGGGGGTCGCAAAAATTAATTCTTAAATTTGTATCCGCTATTTGACAAGAACAAACATGCAAAAAAAATTTTCAAAATCGGACCACAAATAAAAAAGTTTTTCTTTGGCCCCTTTTGGCCCCTAATTACACAACGGAGAAAAAGGGGGCGCAAAAATTCCTCAGGTTTATTCTTTTATTGTAAGAAACATTCTTGACAAATTTCACAACAATAGGCCATCTAGGACCAAAGTTATGGTGGAAACAAGTAAAATATTTGAATTTTTTGCCCCTTTTGAGCCCCTTATTTCGAAACAAATAAAGGGGACCCCTAAAATCAATCCCATTCATTCTTGTATGGTAAGGAACATCACTGTCATATTTCATAGCAATCGGATAACTAGAACTAAAGTTATTGTGGAAACAAACAAAAAAGTAGTATTTTGGGCCCTTTTTTGGCCCCTAATTTCTAAACGAAAAATGAAAAATCAATCCCATTCATTCTGTTATGGTAAGGAACAAAACTGATATTTTATTGAATTTTGAAAGTTCAAAGGGCCATAACTCCCATAAAAAATTTTGACTGGCACGAAACTCAAACTTGATCTGTAACTCATCAGGGTAAACTCACATACCAAAAATCAGTTCATTATCTGTAAGCGTTTAGAAAAAAAGTGCGGAAAACTGAGGCGTAACAGGCGGACAGCAAACAGAGCGCAAACCAATAGTCCCCTTCAACTTTCGCCGGTAGGGGATTAAAAAAGAACCTTAGTTCACTGAGTCAATGGAGCGTGAAAATGGGGTCAGGGTCACACGGCATGGTAACAGTTTATATTGTAGGTTGTGTCCCGTACACTTATTCCTCATCTCATTTCATTCTATGCTTGCAGTTGTCCATTGTGGTTTTTTTCGAATTTACCGCTTGTTATATATGTGACCTGTGTCCCGTACACTGATTCAACATCTCAGTATTTTTCTATATTTCCTTCTCAAAAAGATGTATATACATAGGGAAAACAAGACAATTTTTAATTTCATTATATGCGTTCATTAAAACATTATACTAAATGTTTTGTGTAATTAAACATGAATGCATTTAAAGAAATGATACGAAAATGTACAAAATAGTATTGCTATGTGAATGATAATTTTCAGATACAGATAATTCAACATGTACCTCTAACGAAAGTGGTGATGTGGACAGATGTGCTACCGAAGACTGGATAGTGTATGTTATTGCAGCTCTGTACATGCTATTGTCAAACCTTCTGCTAGTAAACCTGGTTATTGCCTTGTTTAGGTAATTTATCAAATATTGATCCCTGTTAATGTCTATATAAATGAGGGTCGGTAAGACCTTTTCCGGGACGCCGGGATTGGCCATATTATTTAACGGGAATTCGGGAAAAGCGACTAGTGGCACACGGGAACCTGCATTTTATTTTTAGGGATGCGGGATCGGTAGTTTTTATTATCCGGGGAAAATGGGATTATAAAATTATTTTGACGGGAATTCGGGACGGGACCCCCTCCCCCCCATAACTGAAAATAAAAAAAAACTTAATACATTTTTTTAACAAAATTGGAGGAACACTGGCAGGTGCATTTCTTGATGTTATAAATTGTGGTTTTTTCTATTGTTAGCTTTAGGTTGTCTATTTTCAGACAAAGCAAATATGAATGTCCTGACTTATTGCCAGCGAAATAGTTTATACTGAATATGAATTTTTGTTTGTCAAATGTATTTAATTCGTTTTTTATTATATGAAATTTGTCAAGGAATGTGGTTTTTTTTCATTTACAGTGCACGATTTGAAAAGGTTCGAGCAAATTCTGAGAAAATTTGGCGTTATTTAAGATACTCGTATGTAATGGACTTCAAAATCAGGGTACCGTCAGTGATCAACATAATATTACGACCAATTATGTTGATGTGCTTTTGTTTAAAGAAAAGTGGATGCAAATCGAAGAAAGGTATGAATCATGCTGATTTGTTTAATTTAGTTACAAGCCATTCACATATTTAATAATGTTTTACAATTATAAATTGATCATGAATAGAATGTCTCTCACTTTTTAATTTTGCTTTATTGCATATTTCAAAGGGACAACTTTAAAATCACATAAAAGAATCGTTGCTATATTGATACAACTTTATGTATGAATATCACTTGCTCCGTTTATTATTATCAATAACTCTAAAATACAATAGGTTTTTAACAAGATTAAAATGGGTTATAAAGACGTGCATCTTTGTAACACATAATGTTCTTTTTTTTATTAGTTGAAGATTCAAAAACGTCCAAAAAGGAAAAGGATCCACAAAAAAGACAAAACTATCTAAAGACATTACAAGCATTGTCAGCGGCAAGATGTTCATAAGATTAGAATCTAATATTTACCAAATGAACAGCATTAACTGTTTACATCATCATTTTAAAAGCCACTCGTTCACAATATCATGCGTTAATTTGGAACTATTTCACAATCAAGGAAGCTTCTTTGGGCAGTTTCCACCACCAATTTATTATGTGTATTGTGCACAAGTTAGTCCCTGGCGTGAAAACTCCTCGGGTTGACGAAGATTTTCAATAATAACTGTTTTGCAATAATTATGCAAATTGAGGAATCAACAAACAACTTTTATGTTCTCATGTACATTTATTCATGTCGATTTTCTCAATGACCACTTTTGATTTGATTTATTTTGATTGTCACAATGTAAGAATAAAAGGTTGTTTCCCAATAACGTCAAGCAGAATCCAGTAGATATGTGGACTATTGTACCATCCTGTAATATAAAATGTACTTTATTTACCAAAGAAAGAGAATCAACAGGTCAGGATTTTAATCTTGAACTTGAAATTATGAAAATGTTAAACCATTTTGATTACTGTAAGCCAACAATTATCGTGTTTCCATGACTGCGTTGTCAGTTTTGGTAAAAATCAGGTTTTTATAGAGTTTGTGTTTTGTGATGTTAGGAGCTATAATATGACTTTCCAAAATGTAATCCATTTCATATTCTAAATTAAAAACTGTTGACCAAGCACAAAAAATTTTGTTGGTTTTTACCCCCCGCCGCAACGCAGAGCGGGGACATAGAAATGCCGATGTCATCCGTCCGTGTGTTGGTGCGTCCGTCTGTCACCCTTTTTTTCGTAACAGTTTTCTCAGCAACTATTTTTCATAGTTTTTCATGTTTGGTAGGGTCCCATATGGTGGGATTCGTTTTCAGATGTGTCGCTCATTTACTTCCTGTTTAACGAGCCGACCTAGATTTTTCCCACTCAACGGTCGGGGGACCTAGAATCTGTTCTTGTTGATTTTTGTTTATTTGGTTGGTTGGTTGGTTGTTTATTTTTCTTTTATAAAAGAATATTTTATGCATCATATTGATGACAATTAAACAATATTTGTCATTATTTACAAAAAATATATAAAATTTGTAAATGATCAATTTTTAATGTATATTTAATTTATCTATTTTGCATTTTTTCCACTTGAATAGGCCCGCAGCAGAGCCTAGCTTGTCGTAAGAGGCGACTAAGGGTCTTGGGATTCTGACATCGGGTCAGTGCTCAGCCCACAGAGCGACCAAGTGTGTACCCTAGGTGGCTGAATAGGGTGGCCCTCGTCCGCGGGGGTTGTCAGGTCTACAATACGGAAACCCTGACCGCCGACCATAGTGGGCCAACGTGTGTGGAGAGTGCCATGCTTCATGCACGTAAAAGACCCCTTTGTGGGCCGCCAAGTAGTGCACCACATAGGCTAAATTTTCCGCCCCTACCCACCTCTCCCCTTTTCCTGTGGTTCTTCAAAATTTACCGGTCCTTTGTGTCCCATCCCACCCCATATTTCATTTATCATCATCATTTCATGTTCATTTTATCACCCTTTCATGTTCATCGCCTGTAAATAACCTATATAGTGTTGCACGGGCGTAAAACACCAACTCACTCACTCACTCACTCAATTAGCTTTTAAAAGGTAAGAAGGAAAATGAAACATACAGGTATACTTGACTGTGTGAGTCCATTGGACGATAAAGAGATGTTGAATAAGTGTACGTGGCACAACCAACATAAAGAAACGGCAATTAAAAAAATCACAATAGAAAACAGCAGCAGTTTTAATTCAACATGACCAGAGTTCGCTGCAGGCTGTCTTGCATTGGCCCGAGACTAAAAAACACAATACATAATATTCAAAACAAGTCCCTTTATTATCAAATATTATGATATCAACGAAAGACCCATTTCTGGACATAGAACAATAAACAGATAGAAGACATAAACAAGCAATAGCTTTGACAAGGATACCTGGCTTAGGAAAGGTACACATAAAATGTGGCGGGATAAACAGTCAAGTTTTTGTAACCAACCTTCCACCTATTGATAATCTTGTACCAGGCACAGAAATAATACACTCAATAAATTAAATCGATAAAAGTTCAGTTTACCAAGAGAGAACCTGAAACAGGAGCACTATACGAGAACAATGAGACATAGAGGAACTCTCTTGAGAACACTCGCAGTTACTGACAGCTAGCCGACTGATGTAAATATTTATAGTATAACTAATGAGGGGTGGCGAATATCAATTTTAATGTCACGCGTGTCGAATAACGCTAGGGGATTCAACTCGTGCGCGGAACAAGTTCCGCACACTTGTTGAATCCTGGCGTTATTCGAGACTCGTGACATTAAAATTGATATTCGTCACCCCGAATTAGTTATACTATTTATTATATAGATAATGTGGAAAACATGACTATTAGATCATCAAATAATGAAAACGAAAGAAATTATTGATTCATGAATTGTGTATTGCGCACTAATCTATGTTACGTATTTTTCGCGGGAAACTTCACGAGGGTTAGATAAATTCGCACGCGAGTTAGATAAATCCTGTAATTAACTCCGTGAAAATCTAGAAATTTATTTAACTTGGAAATCACGATATTTCACCTATATCTATATAATAAATAATCATAACGATTCTGTATCCAACACAACATTTCAAACAACTAAGTCAAAAGTAATAGATTAACGTTTTAAAGTTGCGATCATATTATCAATATTTCGACCAAAAAACTCAAAATTTAAAGATTTTACTAAAACTTTCAATTTGTATCCTTTTTTAATAATGCCAATAACACTTTGGACCTTACTTTTCTAAATTCAAATGTATCCTTTGGTTTGTTGTAACACGTCTGTATGTATGGGACTAAATCCATCACTTCTTTTTTCACAAATACACACTGTAAATTAGTTCGGAGTCTCTTTTCTTTGGTTATACCAAACATCTGAAATTGTATATATAAATACCCAGGTGCATTTATTTATTCAAGTTATCACATAAATCATATAATACTTGGTATATCATATACTGTTTTGGTATGTATTGTTGATTTGTTTGAATATCTTTGCTGTCTGTGTGCATACTTAATAAATTTTCACTACAGAAATTCATAGACTGTCTGTAATTCATTCAAAGTCCTTACAACAATCATACTGCAACTGAAATTTCAGGATCATTAAAATGCCTAAATATCATCAGTGGCAACTTTATAATAGAATTTATTTGATTGTTTTGCAAACATTAAATCAACAAACCTGAGTTTTAATGGAAAAAGAGCATTTTTGTATCCCCAATCGCTTCATATTCGAGAACAAGTGTCCTTGGTTGTCCAGACAGAGAGGAAACTCTTGTTGTTCAAGCTATTAATATATGAAAGAACCTTAGTGAGCACACTCACATACCCCACGCGTCCAGATAATGGACAGAGATTATCTATTTAGAGTTGGGAATAAAACAAGTCAGTGATATTGTCTTTCCAAGTCAGCTCGTTGAACAGGAGATCGACAGACTTGAAAATAAATCCAACCATATGAGACTCCTACCTGAAGCTACATATCAAATATCAAAAGCCTATGATTAAAAGTTGCTGAGAAATCTGTTACAGAAATTTTCGACCCTGAAAATCAAGGGAAAAAAGTTTAAAGTCGGCTTGTTAAACATCAAGTAGATGATCAACAGATCTTAAAATGAATCCCACCATATGGGACCCCTATATGATAAAAAGTTGCTGAGTTTAAGTCGGCTCGTTAAACAGAAAGTAGATGACCGTCAGACCTGAAATTGAATCCCGCCATATGGGAACCCTACCTGAAGCTACATACCAAATATCAAAAGCCTATGATTAAAAGCTGCTAAGAAATTTGTTACGGACATTTTGATCAAGGACGGACGGACCAGTCAAAAACATTATAGGTGGGGTATAATAAATAAATTTGCCTAGCTAAAAACCATTACATGCAAAAGATACAAGATAACTTTGTTTTGATGTGTTTTGAAAGAGATTATCAGCTTTTATGCAAATAATGTGTACTTATTATAAATCATACATTTTAACTTGAGTGTTCTTGAATCTGAAATGTATCTTTATTATCCGTTTCATTATATGCCATTTAGAAACCATTTTGAAAATTTTGTCCTATCTTTTGTTTGGTTTTTACCCTGGTACATCTTTTTTCTGTTTATATACCATGATAAAACATTAAAGACAATCGTATTAGAAAGGTAATTAAAAATTTAATAAAATGTACCATGAAATATCCAGCTGTTGGAATTCGTTTGTATGTAAAAAGTTCTGGCCATATATTCGACAAAAACCATGAAAAGGGTTTACATTGTCGCCTTCTTCTTTTCTGTTCTACAAGATCTCCGACGCTTAAATTCTAAAACAAATAGATTGCATCAAACATGTTAGCTTTATTACAAACACGAAGGCTAAGTTATGCAGGTCCAAAGTCTAATACATTGCTTAATATTGATAAAATCTTTCAAATACTGTACTCCAAGATGAAATAGAACTCATCGCTGACAATGCCAAGTAATTAACCCTTATAAGGCATGTCAGAGGTAAATTTTACGCAGCAACCTAAACATAATATGATATGAAAGTGAAGATATACCAATTATACTAGATTATGAAAATATAAAAGACTGACAACCCCCCCCCCCCCCAAAAAAAAAAAAAAAAAACAAATAACAAAAATATGCTACAAAAAGTGTGTCCAAAGAATATGAAGAATAGAAAGAAAACTATTCAATACACTAAAATGCTAGCTACACTTGTCCAAGTTGGCAACTATGAAGGTCAAAAAATGAAGGCGAGTAGCAAATACTTAAGAATGACACAAATCAAATTGTGAATTTTGAATAAAACAAAGAAAGGGAACAGAGTTTTTAACATATTTAATGATGTTAACAATTGCTTTCTAAAGTCATAATACCAGTTGTAATTGTCCTTTTTAATGAAATAAATTACCTTCATTCCTGGATACTGGTCATACACATATGAAGCATAGTTGTCCATCCACACATCAGCAACACGTTTGTAATTATACATTTCTACCTCAAGACGTCCTTTTTGTAAATAAGGTTGGCTTCTTGTTATATGGCCTACACGTGAACAGGTCACATGAACAAGTTCACCCCCACAAAGCCATACCTGTTTGAAGAAAAAAATAAAATCCATTTAAGAGTAGGGTCTATCCTTTCTAAATCAGTTTATCAAGAGTTTCCTATTGTTACTTTAATGTATAGTTTACGTTGTAGTAAATTAGAAATCATTCATTTCGACTTCCTGAACTCTAGGATCGCAGCAGTATAGATTTTTAAAGGAACATTCCTTATGATAGATCCATTTGGATGTTTACATTTAATTTTCCAAGAGGAACTCACGAAGGTCATCAGAACAGAAAGTAGAATAATAAATACAATGCAGTAAAAGTAGGGGAAAACTGAATGATTCATGTATATTGTAGAACAGATTTGAACAAGATTGGCCGATTGGCAAAGGGAATCTTGTGTAAAAAGCAACCTTAAAATAAATTTATTTAAGGAAAAAGAAAAACAAGAGTTAACACTAAAGTATGTCTCGCCTGCCGGCACCATTAGAAACAATTATTCTTTCTTACTTCTACTATTTTTTGAATTTACATGGATTTTCAGTTTCTGAGATCAAAAGATGTTTATAGAACTTAAATATTGCAAATATATGCAATAAAAATAATCAAAGTCACTCAACTGGAAAATCAAGGTCAAGGTCAAAAGATGGGGATGCAACTGTGCTAAGCTACTACTGGGGCATATGCATACCAAGTTTCATCAACCTAGGACTTATAGTTCTTGAGATATGGAGGTGCTCGCAAAACTTTTCCATTGCTATTATATGTATTGAAAATTGTCAAAGTCACTCAACCGGAAAATCAAGGTCAAGAGATGGGGAAGCAACTGTGCTAAGCTACTACTGGGGCATATGCATACCAAGTTTCATCAACCTAGGACCTACAGTTCTTGAGATATGGAGGTGCTCGCAAAACTTTTCCATTGCTATTATATGTATTGAAATTGTTAAAGTCACTCAACTGGAAAATCAAGGTCAAGGTCAAAAGATGGGGATGCAACTGTGCTAAGCTACTACTGGGGCATGTGCATACCAAGTTTCATCAACCTAGGACTTATAGTTCTTGAGATATGGAGGTGCTCATAAAACTTTTCCAAAAAGTTAACGCCGCCGTCGCCGCCGTCGTCGTCGCCGCCGCCGGTAAAGTAACACCTATGTCCCGCTCTGCTTCGCAGGCGAGACAAAAACCCTGTTATTCTCTATCGTTACAAGGGGAACTATAGTGAGCTTTTAGTTTAAACATATTTTATTGCCAATAAAAGCGAATGGGATTGGACACATTTAAAATCTTACTTAGGTGATTTTTTAAATCACATAATGTTAACGAAAATATGGTTTAGTCATGATTAAAATTCGGCAAAGTCATTTGACGAATATAATCAATTTGTCTGGAGAATCAATGTACAAAATGTCAGTGATTTACACATAAATATGAATGCTTCTAGATAAGTTCTTAATATAGTTATTACTGAAGAAATGATAACTTAACATTTAACTTGCCTTAAAGGAAAGTTCAAAATTTTCACCGCCCCAAATCTTAAGTCCGGGATCATACATTCCAATCTGTCTAAAAAATGACAGTCGTATGGCGAACGCAGAGCCTACAGCAATCACACCTCTAAAATAAACAGCAAAAGTGTAAAAAGAGAGACAAAGTAAAGAGAAGACCAAAACAAATGGGGTTTAGTTGAATCAATTGTTTTATTGGACAAGGCCAAGTATAATAAAAGGTGAACCAGAAGTCTATGAGCAGAGAGTGATCAGCAGAAACATTGATACAATTTTCCAAGTATTGTTGATAAATGACAATATAAATTAAACTAAAATCCGATTGATTTTTTTTGTTGCATATGCTTGTGGATATTTTTTTAAACCGACTGATTGTATTTTACATTAATATCTAGCATTAATAAATTAGTACATTGTATGTCTGAAATACACCAGCTTTCTGATAAATGCAACTTACGGAAGATTAAGATCTCCAGCTTTAAGTTGATCGTTTCGAAATTCTGTTTCAAAGAATTGCATGCTCCAATCAAAACCATACCGTGTGCGGTAGTTTTTAGAAAACTCATAAATAAATGAATGGGAATTTATGTTGTCCAGCTGGCTCATGGCAACTGCCTTTGGTTTTTCGTCGATAATTTCAAGTAAAGGCTCCATCCTAATTACAAGATGACCAATCATTATGGTTAAATATCAAAAGATTTTATAAACAGTGAATATTATTTTGCTTTAAAATATATTACGCAAGTTCTATGTTGTAGGTTATATTCCTTTCAAAGTTTTGTTGTTTTAGTACTCCCAAATCAAAACAGAAGTTCCTGTAGATAAAACCCAATTAAAGGGAATAAAAGTCCATAATCATCTACATTTCATTCGTATCTTTTTGCATTACATTAAGGTTCATCTTTACACTTTGGAAAAATCACCAATATTTTACGTCTTTTTTTCAGTCTATAAGGAGCCTAAACTACACATTCAATTGCTCAATAAAGCGAAGCAGCGTCTAGATAAATAATTGTTGCATAAACTTTTAGTATTTTGTATGTGTACACTTGATCCGTTTTGCCGGGGCATTTTCTTTGCGTTTTTCAGTTCACCCAAATATAGCCAAATATCAACAATGCCCTGTAATTTGGCCTCCACGTGCAAGGTGATTTGATTATTGGTGTTATTAAATCTACATTCAGTTTAATGGAAGGTAATTAAGGGGTAATTCGTGCTTTATTTATGGAATATTTTGAACGGAAAGAAAGTGAATAGAGTAACAACATCAAAAGTTATCTTGAAAACAGGAAGGGAAAATGATCGGCGATTATTGTATCTAGACGCTGCTACACTTTATTTTGTGTTCTTATGTGTCGTTTTAGTCGTACATAGACTAGAAAAATAGGTCAAATATCAACCATTTTATTCGAAGTGTAACCATGAACCTTAAACCAATATTAGGTACTAAATGACATACCAATGAGTGTTCACCTCCATATGGCTGTCTAAAAAACACAGGACATCTCCAGTCGCATGAGCAACACCTTGCAATCTAGCACCCACCAGACCATGTCTTTTATGTAAAGCTATGACCTCGACAATATCGCCAAATAAGTTCGTAATATGTTGTAACAGTCTTTCAAGTTCCACAGAGGAATCTGAAAACAAATTGACCAGTTAATTAAAAACCATGTACCACAAACATATAAATGATGTTGTAAACTTCATAAGATTTTATTTTTACTATAAAATAGTCAGTATCAGTGTCATGAGAGTATTATGTGGTAACCATAAAACCAAATTTAATTTGCTTGTTTCTGACACTTTGTATGCAGCATAGTTTTAAAGATGTTATAGCAGCAAGGGAAAAGGAACACCAAATGCAACCTACACCTGCAATTATCACGTACTGACCTGTTTAAGCAATACTGTTCGAATGTGGATCGTAAAATGCTTTACAAAATGTAGTATTTCAGTTTTAGACATAGCGAACGCTTTGCAAAAGAGCATGAAATCTTTAAACATACCATCACTAGCGTCGTTAACCAATATCAGTTGCTTTAGGTTGGTGGTCTTCTTGATAACACTGTACACAGTACGAAACAGTACGGAAGGCCATTCTCTATAGAATGTTATGACTATACTAACACTTAGTTTACTCGATCTTGGACGTGGACAGCTTAATCAAAGACAAACAAAAGAAGTTTTCAATTTATCATTTAAATCAATAAAATATGACAAGACTACCAAAAGAAAATAATGAGATGAGGAATAAGTGTACGCGACACAGCACACAAATAAGCGGCAATTCAGAAAAAAAAACACAATGGAGAACCGCCAGCAGCCTTCAACGAGGCCAGTAGGCACTGCTCGCAAGTAGGATCAGCTGTACATTAAACAACAAATACGACATACATGTATTTACGTTTCTGAATACACATGTATGGCTCACAATATTTATTTTCGTTTGTTAGATTACGATTTACTTCTTGCCTAATGTTTGATTTTCAAATTTTGAGTTTTTTTAATTCTGATCTTTTTGTTTTACTTGTATAACTATGAGATGTAAGCGAGATACTTTGATATTTCTTTGGTTTTTTTTTAATGTTCATGTGCATTTACATTTATGTATCCTACCTGTCTGGTCTAGAGTCTGGGATTTTTCTGTTGATGGGGATATGGTCACTAATGCGTACATTAACCAGATATCGTTTGTATTCCTCTTTCGATGTCTTTTTGTTTTGGCTCCGTAGTTGTGGATAGTATATAAGATTCTGATGACTCTTGTCTGTTACATAGGCTGGGAATTCTACATGATGCTGTACGAATAGAATAACTAGAGACGTGCAGAACAATCCGACAGTAACCTTAATGTATCTGTACATGTCATCATACAATGCTTCATCTCTTTAGGTCACTGAAACAAATAGAACATGTAATGAATATGTGGTAATATTGATAGCATGAATTTATGAGATTGCGAAAAAGTTACCTATAGCGATAGGTTTGTTCTCTCGTTTGTGATTTCTTTATGTATATCACTATACAAAAAATCAATGAAAAATAGCATTAGGTGTTTTCTATGAACTTTAGGCTTTGTAAAGTAAAATTTGAATGGGCAGACCGATTAGAAAAATGACACGCGATGTAATTCTTAAAGCTGTTTGATATAAAGTGAATGAATATTTTTTAACATAAAAATGTTTATGTTTACACCGGAAACTTACCTGTCCCACATCATCTACAGGTGTATTTAAAAGGAAAATATACTGACAATTAAATACAACACAACATCTGGCACAGCTGTTATCACGGCCATCGTTCGGTATTTCTAGATTTTTGCATCGCGAAGAAATCAATGAGGGTGGCAAAACTAGTATTGAAAAGCCGTACCCGACGGGCTCCGGTAGGATCATTGTAGATAATTTACAAGAAATTTGACCTAATTTACAAGTAGTTTATTTTACCCAATATCTCAGCTAAAAAATACAGAAGAAAAAAATGTCTTTCAAAATGAAAACGTTTGATACAAGGTTAAGGTCACATGCAAAAAGAACATCATGAAAAAAGTTCGATTATTTTCGAGAAAAATCAGAAAATGATACTGCCCCGTTTTACTTTTGGGGTTATAAGTCATGTATGAGCATGATGAGACGGGGTGTATAAGTTCATCATTTAATTCAAATAGTTATAGCAGAACTATATGGTTAAATGTATATTTTACTCAACATCAACATATATATTTTAAAACCCCTTTCCGGCCATACAGATTTTGCAATGACTGGCGGCGATTCGTCTTTGCAGGCAAAGGGTTGAAACGGATGTCCAAAAATCAGTTTTATTTCATCCCTGGTTGAAAATGCCCAAATACCATATGATGAGCAAAACAAATGCCATATTGGAAACCAAATTATTATGAATAAGATATTATACTGACCTATGTCTCGACATTGAGCAGGAAGATCCAAAGAGTATTGCCAATTTGAAATTTTATTCGTCGACACCAGCAGCGCTAAAACCATGACGGACTGTCAGAAATCAAAATTGCAACAAAGTTTCAGCAAACAATTCTACCATGCCTGATGCACGGTTCATTTATTCAGGCAAGAATCATCAGAGGCACTCTAGACAACAGACGATTTCTTAACAATAAGGAGAAATGAATCTGTGATTTTTTTTAAAACATTTTCGTTATTTGCTGCCTTTATCCATTTTTGCATGGAAAATAGTTTTCCCATCGATCCCCATTTTTGAAAATTATTTCATGATAATGTCTAAAATTAAACGATCCGACTTCAAACACCGGCAAGATCTGTTTATTATGTCCATACAAAGCCTCTAAAACCAATCATCTGGAGGCTTAATAATAATCCAATAATGTTTTAATGGAGAATTTCATAGAGGGTCTTTTGCTGATCATTTAAGCAGACAACAGAATCTCGCTATGTGCAATAATATTCATTCTGTATTAGGACAAAATATAATATTTTGTGATTTTAATGGTCTTATCCGTTACAAAGGGTCTTTGATGACTTTGAATAAATGAAGACTATTATGGAGCTTCTTGAGCTGGCCATTCAAGCATGCAAACGTTTTCTGTCTGCAATAGTTTTCATTCGATTAGGAAAAGATATAACCAATGTCGTCTTACAATTTTCACCACATATAAAAGACAAACAAGAATATAATGCCCCATCTTGCAACATTTATTTTTCCAGCAATCGCTAAAGCATCAACATGGTTGCTATTAAGGCACTTTTCAGTCAGAAGGAATGAACTTTAACTTAACCATTCTTTTATAAGTGGCCATTCATGCTGAAAATATAGGTCAATGCCAGTATCCGAAGCGAGCATTGTTCTATGCATCACTAGGTGCACCTACCATACCAATATAGTTGATGTGGCACATGTCATTAAGTGGGAATGGACTTAAACCACTCTTCCTGTAGAGGCCATCCATGCAGAAAATATAGGTCACATCAAGCACCCGAAGCATGCATTGCACTAAGCATCACTAGGTGAACCTACCATACCAATATGGTTGCTATGGCACTTGTCAGTAAAAGGAATGGACTTTAACAATTCTTTTATTCATGCGGGAAAATATCCGTCACAGCCAGCATCCGAAGCATGCATTGTGCTAAGCATCACAAGGTGCACATACCATACCAATATGGTTGATGTGGCACTTGTCAGTAAGTGGGAATACACTTTAACCATTTTTCTGTACATGATCATTCATGCGAAAAATATAGGTCACATCCAGCATCCAAAGCATGCAATGTGCTTATCATCACAAGGTGTACCCACCATACCAATATGGTTGCTATGGCACTTGTCAGTAAGAAGGAATGGACTTTAACCATTCTCCTGTAAGTGGTCATTCATGCAGGAAAATATCAGTCACAGCCAGCATCCAAAGCATGCATTGTGCTAAGCATCACTAGGTGCACATACCATACCAATATGGTTGATGTGGCACTTGTCAGTAAGTGGGAATTTGAAAATATGAGATTTGGGATGGACAGACAAACAGACGGACAAACGGACCCGAACACTATCTGCCCCCCTACTTTCGTAGATGGGGCATAAAAATAACTCATATTTCTAACCAAACTTCCAATCTAAATATACATGAAGTTTATGTGATATTCAGTATATACAGTCAGGGGCCTCACTTAAATCAGTGATTTTTTAATCACTTGTTTAAGTATTATTAAGTTATTTTCCTTTCAAAGCTAGAGTTACCTCTCTTTTAAAATCACTTGTTCGAGTATTACAAATGAACTACTTATAACAGTGATTTTATTGTAATGTCCTTCATTTAAGAGAAGTCTGAGTCTTATTGTATAATTAAAGATAGAACACACCCCTGTCTAGATAATGGAATGTCCAGTCATGGCAGGGCATGACCCTGAACTGAATTTTGGATAATTACCCTCCAAATCACTTGTTTAAGTATCATATTAATTTTTACCTTTAAAAAATCACCTTTTTAAGTAACATTTTGTTAGGTAACCCCTGCTATCTTCAGGCATCGCGAACATGAAGATTTTGATCGCGAACATGGGTAATTAATTACATAATCAGAAACCTAAGATATTGAAGTTAATGGGAAAATTATTGCCACAGCTGGGAAAATTCAGAAAGTAAAGTAATGGGTTGTTACATTTGGTCTTTCTTTTATCAGAAAATCACATATTTTGGGGAAATACTGATAACAGGTGGCAGCAAAATCTATAATTTTGTAATTTTAAAGAAGCTTACTAAATCTTTTTTCAATATTTATTAATTAATATAATTTTTTAAAACTGTTCTTTTGTAAATTTAGATTTTTGGAAAAATCTTTAGCATTTTGAAATGCTACTTGAATAAGTGATTTAAAAATCACTGATTTAAGTAATGCCCCTGACTGATATAAGAGTGGTTTTAACCATATGTTCTATCTTAAGTAACAGTAGGGACCATATGTTGATGACATGTGTGCAAAACTTTAATGCATGATGATGTGATTTTTAAGGTAAAATGTATTCACTCATTCCAATAAAGATAAAATATGAAAATAACAACTTTTTATTATTTTTTATCAAAACATTACAACAAAATAATAAATAATGTACAGCATGTACATGCAAGTCATACACTAGAGTTTATTCACAGAATAAAAGTCTATCAAATGCATCTTTTATTTCCTGTAAATTAATCTTGAATTTCAGAAAAGATATTGGATAAAGAACAACAAGAGGTATATCTATAAATAGAATCAAAAATCAGTAACACGTCCTTTCCTTTCCCAGTCTCCATATCTTGTGGGTTCTGGACCCCTTGGACCACCAATTTCTCCAGTTTTAGGGTTAGTGTCATCTGGAAATCTCTCTAGTGGTTCCTGCTCTACATAAGGGTTGAATGCTTCTTCTTCACTTTCCATTTTATCATCTAGTTTTCCAGATGGTGTGTTACCTTTCTTTCTCTGTACCTTTTTCTCCTGAGAATCATCTGATTTATGTCTCACAAATATGGATAAAGTTTGAGTTGTGTTGACTTCAGAGTTAACAATTCCTATTGTTTTACCTAAAACAAAAAATTAAAATTGTTAAATTTTATAAGAGTAAATACTACATGTCCAAGTTATAGAAATACAGCATTAAATCATATATTTCAAACACTCTCACCTTGGTCTATGTTCCAGACCCTATGAGTATCTTGACCATACACTATAGGCATGACCTTAAGTGTATGGTCCAGATACTATTACTAATATGGTTAAGAACTTCTACATTGTGACAAATATGATAACATATTATATAACTAAACATGCTAAATATATATTTCTCTACACTTACTAGTACAAAAATGAATTTCAAATGAGCAATTTCAAATATTGCTGGAGTACATGTATCTTAACAAAGATTTATTAAACAGTAAGAAAGAAGCAGAGAGGTACCAATGAGGCATTCAAATGTCAAAAAGTCCAAAGACAAAACCAGTTAAACATGTTAAAAGAAATGACAACAGCACAAAGAAACACAACACAAAAACACATAAAAACAACTGAAAAGCAATTAACATGATCAATAAGGTATGTGAAACAACCTACATGTACAATATAAACGACAATTTAAAAAATCCATAACATTGGAAAACAGTCAGCAGCCTTCAACAGGTCGAAGATTCTACCTTATAAGGATATTGTTTACATCAAACTTTTGACCAATGGTTTTTGCGAGAATACAAATAACTACGATCACCAACACGTGCTTGTTGAAAAATAATTCAACAAAAACTGACTCGCTGAACTAATTTTAAAAATGAGCGGTGAAAAACTTAGATGGTCTATTTGCATCAATATCAGATAAAAGGTTAAGGTATAAAGGAAACATATTTTTCCCCGAGGAGCGATAATCAGTAGGGAGATTTAAGTGTTATTATATCTCCCAAACACTTTGTTTGGGAGATATATTGTTTTTACTCTGTTTCTTATTATTAAGGTCTTTCCCTTTACAGAAGGAAAGACCTTACTGTATTTCTTATGATTATTATTAAGGTCTTTCCCTTTACAGAAGGAAAGACCTTACTGTATTTCTTATGATTATTATTATTATTATTCTTCTTTTCTTCCCTCAAAAAACGAAAAGTGTCTTAACCGATCTTAACGAAAGTTGGCACACTTAATCATCACTACCAGGACTCGACGTGACTCATGCTTTGGAACCAATCTATTTTTAGTAACAGAGTTATCTGCCCGTAACCCAAAAACCTTGTCTGTAAATTAACTCAGAAACCATAACTGTTATCAAAGATCTGAAGTGTGGAATTTGTTACCTGACTTCTGGCCATGATTTGTCATGCAAAAAAAAAATTTCGAACAACTTCCTGGTTACGCGTTTTTGACCCGAAAAGTGTTGCGATGCGCCAACAAAATTTATTTCAAAACGGTTAGTCCTACAGACTTGGGACCTTCACCAATCGTCTTAGGTGACATAAGTTGCATCCGAAAATATATATGTCATAGGTCAAATCTCAAGTTTGAATTATTGCCTCATGACTAAATATAAGAATGTATTGCGCAATGTATAGTAATCCATATGTAACAATGTAATGTTAAGGAAAAGTCCATAGCAACCATATATTTTCACAATCAGTTAGGAATGGGCTGTAATTTAGGTCCAAGGTCAAAGGTCATAGGTCAAGGTCAGTCCTTAGCAACAAGGTAACATTAAGGAAAAGTCCATAGCAACCATATATTTTATGAATCCAGACTACTTGCTGAGTTTGAATTTTATCTTTTTGAGACCGGAAGTGACCTTAAGTCCATAGCAACCGACCTTAAAGTCCATAGCAACCATGTATTTTATTTATTATTATTCTTCTTTTCTTCCCTCAAAAAACGAAAAGTGTCTTAACCGATCTTAACGAAAGTTGGCACACTTAATCATCAGTACCAGGACTCGACGTGACTCATGCTTTGAAACGAATCTATTTTTAGTAACAGAGTTATCTGCCCGTAACCCAAAAACCTTGTCTGCACATTTACTCAGAAACCATAACTGTTATCAAAAATCTGAAGTGTGGAATTTGTTACCTGACTTCTGGCCATGATTTGTCATGCAAAAAAAAAGTTTTCGAACAACTTCCTGGTTACGCGTTTTTGACCCGAAAAGTGTTGCGATGCGCCAACAAAATTTTTTTCAAAACGGTTAGTCCTACAGACTTGGGACCTTCACCAATCGTCTTAGGTGACATAAGTTGCATCCGAAAATATATATGTCATAGGTCAAATCTCAAGTTTGAATTATTGCGTCATGACTAAATATAGGAATGTATTGCGCAATGTATAGTAATCCATATGGTAAGGAAAAGTCCATAGCAACCATATATTTTCACAATCAGTTAGGAAGGGGCTATAATTTGGGTTCAAGGTCAAAGGTCAAGGTCAGTCCATAGCAACAAGGTAACCTTAAGGAAAAATCCATAGCAACCATATATTTTCACAATCAGTTAGGAAGGGGCTGTAATTTAGGTCCAAGGTCAAAGGTCATAGGTCAAGGTAGTCCTTAGCAACAAGGTAACCTTAAGGAAAAGTCCAAAGCAACCATATATTTTATGAATCCAGACTACTTGCTGAGATTATATTTTATCTTTTTGTGACCGGAAGTGACCTTTTGTCCATAGCAACCGACCTAAAAGTCCATAGCAACCATATATTTTATGACTCCTGACTACCTGCTGAGTTTAAATTTCAATATTTTATGACCGGAAGTGACGTTTTGTTCATAGCAACCGACCTAAAAGTCCATAGCAACCATATATTTTATGACTCCTGACTACCTGATGAGTTTCAATTTCAATATTTTATGACCGGAAGTGACGCTTTGTTCATAGCAACCGACCTAAAAGTCCATAGCAACCATATATTTTATGACTCCTGACTACCTGCTGAGATGAAATTTCAATATTTTATGACCGGAAGTGACGCTTTGTTCATAGCAACCGACCTAAAAGTCCATAGCAACCATATATTTTATGACTGCTGACTACCTGCTGAGTTTAAATTTCAATATTTTATGACCGGAAGTGACGCTTTGTTCATAGCAACCGACCTAAAAGTCCATAGCAACCATATATTTTATGACTCCTGACTACCTGCTGAGATGAAATTTCAATATTTGATGACCGGAAGTGACGTTTTGTTCATAGCAACCGACCTAAAAGTCCATAGCAACCATATATTTTATGACTGCTGACTACCTGCTGAGTTTAAATTTCAATATTTTATGACCGGAAGTGATGTTTTATTCATAGCAACCAACCTAAAAGTCCATAGCAACCATATATTTTATTGTTTTGTTCATAGCAACCGACCTTTAAGTCCATAGCAACCATATATTTTATGACTGCTGACTACCTGCTGAGTTTAAATTTCAATATTTTATGACCGGAAGTGATGTTTTGTTCATAGCAACCGACCTAAAAGTCCATAGCAACCAAATATTTCTAATCGGGTTGATATATCCAAAAATGGTATCATTCAGTTAGGAATCTATTTCTATTGAAGGACACAAATAGGGAAAGACCTCGCGATCGTTCTTTGAACGATTGTAATTTAATTATTATTCTTTTTTTTCTTCTTCTCCTCATGAACGTGTCCGAGCCACATCTCATAGAAGGACTTGATGGATCTTCATGAAATTGTGTATGGTGGTAAGGTGGGTCCCAAAGTTGGTAATAGGCTATTCGGAATTTTCAAAATGGCCGCCGTTTCCATGGAAACAGCAAAAGGTCATAATATGGGACATTGAGATATCTCGGTTACCTAGGTGCTCAGGGTTCTGAAATTTTGTAGGTTAATAGAGCAAAAGGAGTTCTTTAATAATACGAAAAAAAATTTGAAGCGATATTTACGGTTTTCGAGTTATTCACGAAAATGTGATTTTTCGGTCCCAAAAATTGGAAAATTGTCAAAATACTACGATTTCCACAAAATTTGGTATCTAGAGTTTTCAAATGATAGCGAGTTTGGGTGCGATGTCAAAATTAATGCAAGAGTGACAATATGCGTACGTTTGGGAGATATTTTTGTGTTGGGCATCCCCAACACAGTCAACACTAGTTTTTACCTTTGTTATTGTCCGTTGACCAATACACCAAACGAAATAGAAGTCAAAATGTAGAACATAACATTACTTTCTAAGGAGAATTTACCCATGCAAAATAAAATAACGTTTAAAACCAAAACTTTTTGGTATTGACAAAATCTTAGTGAGGAAGCTAAAGAAAATATGTTTATGTTGAGAGCTATCCTGTAAAAACGTCGAAAACGTTTTACTATATTTTCCCCTTTGAAAGGTCAATTTTTAAACATTTTGATTGATTGATAGGTCAAATCAAATCTACATGTAGATGACTCGACCTGTTCAATGTGACCAGTGGTTGCTGTTTGCTGTTTTTCAATTGGCCCTGGATTGAAAACAAACTACATATGACTCAAGCCCAATCCAAAAGTGTAATCATGGTAATGAAAGACCCTCTTCCCAGCATGCCCAATAAAAAAAAAAAACAATTAACATTAACTCAACTAAATACATGTACAATCATAAGCTTTGATAAAGATTCCTGGCTTAGGACAGGCACATTCAAAATTAAACTGGACCACCTGTTGTTGATCGCTTATCAGCGCTACATACAACAGGAAAGGGGTAATACAAATGTATATCGGGTATAATTTAAGGCCTGATTTTATCTCCGCCATTGTTCCTGGTGGTCGTATTACCATGCTGGGCTTATTACTTGTATGAAAATCGTGTTTGAGATTTCTTTAGATAAAATTCATTATCACATAATTAACACTTACTTCTCATGTCTTTCTTACAAATTAAGTTACAAACATCTGAAAGATCTACTTAATTTTATCACCTTATAATTAGCATCAATTAAAAGACTGCGGGGAGAGGATAATATGCAACATATCTTTGTAGCCAGAGTTCGCGAAATGCGTCGGAACTGTTGGACCTGACTGATAAAATTTAAGCAGGTCCGGCATTTTTAATATACTTACTGGACCCATGTCCGGTAGATTTTAGAAATTTTTCACTAGTTGTAGTGGACAGGACCAGTAAAAAGAATTTAGGTCCAATCAAAGATTCCATTTTCGCAGACCTATGTCCGGCAAAGAAAAAGTTTTGCGAACTCTGTGTAGCCAATCAAAATTTGAGATCTGTTACCCCTTATCTGTTGTATTTTACAATGCAACAGAAGTTCAGTTTAATTCAAAATGTGGCAGGGGCAAACTAGTTTATGTACAGTACATGTATATGATGCAGTCTCCGTCCCGTAAACATGGTAAAGTAAAAAAAAAACCTGCCAAAACCAGCAATATTTAGGATATACAGATATATGGAAACATCGAGATTGGAATACTATATATCCCAATTGGGCTTTGTATAATGGTCAAAAAGCGGTTGCATAATTCAAACAGATCAATTGCATAATTCGTAAACCATTCCATTAGAAAAAATAATAACCTAATAATTCAACTAAAGACATTTAAACTAACAAATGATATATCTTACTTGAGATTTAAAATAAGAAATAAGATGTAAGTTTAAATAATACTCATACAAATTGATTTCTGAAGATCCTTTCCAAGACGAAGAATTCGTGACATTTTGGGGGTATGAAAAAAATAGGGAATGAAACTAAGTATGCAAAAAAAATAAAGGATTACCTAAAACCCGGGATACATAGACTCCAAATAAGGAAAACGTGCATACATTGTATACATGTATAAATTTAAAGCTGGGATGATAATTTAATTTTCTCAGTTTAAAGTAATTAATTATCACGTAAATTGTTATTGGTTGCATGGAGTGGATTTCCGAGAAAACGTAAAAAATAAAATAACGTAAAATAAATAAATAAATACAAACTTGAATTATGATAGAGGATTTATCGACTTCAATTCTATTTATTATTTTTTTTTGATAAAGCAGGAATATGCCCATCGGACAGGGAGACATGTCTCCTTGTAGGAAGTCCACCAGGTATTAAACCGCTTATAATTCATCATGTTAGGACGTACATGTATACATACAGTAGTTTGTCATACTGACACGTTAAGTTGAAAATATTCCTACTCTGAAATTCCAAATCATTCTCAAGCTCGGTTTCTGAGAAATGATAGACGGAAGTTTTCGCGTTAATTTTGTATATAGACCTAGTCCTCACCAGGAATAAAGGCATCCACGTGTGAAAGTCGCTTGGGAGGCCACACGGTTTAAGATAAGAGCCGTTTTTGGTTCCCTTTTCAAAACTGGGAAATTTCTTTGAAATATTCATTTTACTTCACTAAATTGGTGAATTTTGAATAATTTGTTTATTTCAATGCTATGATTTATCAACTATCTTCTCAGTGTTGGCCTAAAAATGAGTGAATAGCAACTTTTCGGCAAACTTTCACATGTTTTCAATTAAATATGAATATGTCCAAAAGACATACTGCCCCATCTCGCAACATTTTTTTTTTCCACAATCACTAAAGCATCAACATGGTCGCTATTAAAGCACTTGTCAGTCAGAAGGAATGGACTTTAACTTAACCAGTCTTCTTTAAGAGGCCATCCATGTGGAAAATATAGGTCACATCCAGCATCCGAAGCATGCATTGTGCTAAGCATCACTAGGTGCACCTACCATACCTATTTGGTTGGTATGGCACTTGTCAGTAAGGAGGAATGGACTTGAACCATTCTTCTATAAGTAGTCATTCATGTGGAAAATGTAGGTCACTGCCAGCATCCCAAGCACGCATTGTGCTTAGCATCACTAGGTGCACATACCATACCTATATGGTTGATGTAGCACTTTTCAGTTAGAGGGAATAGACTTTAATCATTTTTCTGTACATGATCATTCATGCAGAAAATATAGGTCGCATCCAGCATCCGAAACATGCAATGTTCTTATCATCACTAGATGCACCTACCATACCAATATGATTAATGTGGCATTTGTCAGTAAGTGCAAATTTGGAAATATGGGATTTGGGACGGACATTCGAACGGACGGACAGACGAACGAACCCCAACACTATATGCCCCTCTACTTTCATAGATGGAGCATAAAAACAGAATAAGACGTAGATGAGTAACATACCCGAAAACAATTGAAATCTATAGTATTGAACTACATGTTCATGTTGTATACCAAATATCAAGAGACTTTGATTAGTAGTTGCTGGGAAAACAGTAACGGAAATTTCATACTTTTGGCCATTTAAAATTAAAATAAGTCGGTGTACAGGAAGTGGATAAGCGACAGACTTGAAATCGACTTCAAAAGTATGGAACAATGTGTTTCTGCTGTATTCCAAAATCTCTATGCTGTGATAAGTAGTTGCTTAGAAAATTGAAATTTTTATATATACTTTCCATCATTAATGGCAAAAATTAAACTGAGTCCGAGGAAATGAAGTGGATGAGCGACAGACCTGAAACCTTATCCCAGAGTATTGGACCACGTGTTCATGCTGTATACCAAATATCAAAAGGCTATGACAAGTAGTTGCTGAGAAAACTGTTTCACCATAATAATATATAGTCTTGTTTCCTGCTACCCGACCTACCCTAATTTTTAGCCCTACCCTAAACATTTCGCCATTTTGGCCCAAGAACAGTTAAAGTTTGTATTGTTTTCGCGTTAACATGGTTAACTGAAGGTAATATAATTTAATAAATATTTTAAAATTCTATTTCGACTTTATATGGTAGCAGGAAACAAAAAATATATTTTGTTTTGACATTAATTTACTAAATTTCATACCACTGACCATCAATAGGGTAATCTTAACTAAGTTGGTAAACAGGAAGTGAATAAGCAACAGACATAAAATTGAATCCCAGGGTATAGGGCTACATGATTGCGCAGTATACTAAACATCAAGACACTGTAATAAGTAGTTGCTGAGGAAACTATTTTGAATATTTCCTGGTATTGACTATTAATGGTCAAAATCATACTAAGTCCTTAAACAGGAAATGGATGAGCAACAGACCCAAAAAGAAAACCGCAGTATTTGACCACTTTTTACTGCTTTATACCAATTATCAAGAGGCTGTGATAAATTGTTGCTGAGAAAACTGTAACGAAAATTTCATACTATTGGCTATAAACGGCGAAAACTAAACTAAGTCGGTACACAGAAGGTGCTTAAGGTTCATCTTTACACTTTGGAAAAAATGACTGATATTTCACGTCTTTTTTCAGTCTATGTGGAGCCTAAACTACACGTTCAATTGCTTAATAAGGCGTAGCAGCGTCTAAATAAATAATTTTTGCAGAAAGTTTGATTATTTTGGAGGTGTAAACTTGATCGGTTTTGCCGGAGCATTTTCTTTGCGTTTCTCAGTTCACCCAAATATAGCCAAATATCAACCTTGCCCTGTCAAATGGCCTCCACGTGCAAGGTAGTTCTAATATGGAGTAGGCATTGCCTAAATGCGAGCATAGCTAAAAGGGACTACGTTTTTTGTTCTAAATGTCGACATTCAGGGATATCGCTATCATTTAATTTCCAATATTTCCATTTGCTTATTTTGGGGCGAGATGGTATGGGGCGATTAAGCTTCGAGACACGTTAGTTTCGTACGTGCATATAACCAAGACGAAACGAGCAGCTTATGTGTATTTATTAATTTAAGAATATTATTTTCTTGTAAAACGCAATTTATTATTTTTTTAAGCATTATTTCTTTTCTTATAAATTATTTTAACATTCACTCCGGACCTGTAAAAATAATAACCCTTTCCGGACCATAAAAAATCGAAATCAGCATTAGCAAATTTCTCGCGGAAACAAATACCGTAGAGCTCTCCGCTCGAGCGGGCACTTCGTGCCCGCTTGCGAGCTATGCTCGCTATTATTGATGTTATTAAATCTACTCACAATCGGTTTTATGGAAGGTTATTAAGGGGTAATTCATGCTTTATTTAAGGTACAATTTGAACGGAAAGAAAATGAATAGAGAAAACAACAAGATTTATCTTGTAAAATAGAAGGGAAAATAATCGGCGATTTTTATAGCTAGACGCTGCTACAATTTATTCTATATTTCTATGTGTAGTTTAAGTCGTACATAGACTAGAAAAATAGGTAAAAAAACTACCTTTTTTTTCAAAGTGTAACCATGAACCTTAAGCGACAGCTCTGAAGTCTGGAACCACGTATTTATGCTGTAGACCAAATATCAATATGCAGTGATAAGTAGTTGCTGAGAAAACTGATACAATTTTTTTTTCGACTTTTGACTGTAATGGCAAAATTTTATCAAAGCCAGTTTACAGGAAGTGAATACACGACAGACCTGACATCTAATTCACGTGTTCATGCTGTATACCATATACATGTATCAAGAGACTGTGACAAGTAGTTGCTGAGAAAACTGTTTCGAAAATGTAATACAATTGACCATTAAAAGTGAAATTTAAACTAAGTTGGTAAACATGAAGTGAATAAGCGACAAACTTACAAGTTGCTGAGAATACAGTTTAAAAAATTTCCTACTATTGGCCATTGAAGGCCAAAATCTAACTTATGTTTATAAACAGGAAGTGGATAAACACCCGACCAAAATTTGAAACCCACGATATGTGACCACTTATTCATACTATATACTAAATATCAATAGGCTGTGATAAGTTGTTGCTAAGAAAACTGTTACAGAAATATTTTTCTGCCAAACATTCAATATTTTATAACTGGGATTTTCAATAATAAGACAAAAAACATGTCAAATATATGCAACTTTTAACTTTAAGGAACTTTTATTTAACAAGAATATATCCAACAGATTTCCCACCACAAAACTTGTCCTTCTGCAGTCACTGAAGCATGAACTTGATGACATTGATGTGGGGGCATTTTTCCTAGCTTTTTGTTTGATTGTAGCATTATGCATTTGCGTATTTTAAAGATTCATGATAATAGCATACTTTCTAATTGGAACAAGACCAATCGATGTCTGGTCCTGCGTCACACGGCAAAACATTGAACCCTGTACGTTCTAAGCCCAATATGGACAGTCAATAGTTTTTGACACTTGCATCCTATGGTGGACTGAAAAAGCATATTTGTCCAATGCAACCCATTATATACGGACAATAAATATTTAGAAATAAAAAATAATCAAGATCCTTATATCTAAAAAGAATTTAAAAAATAATAACAAATTAAGACCAAAAAATTAAAGTTTCTATTCCCCCTTATTGCTTAACAGAAAAGTTTGGTTAAAAAAAAATATACATATTATTATACAAAATTATATATATTTTTGGGCCCCTTATTTCTAAATGAAAAAAGAGGGGACAACAAAAATCAACCAAATCCTTCCTTTTATAGTAAATAACATAACTGTAAAGTTTCATATAATTTGGTCAACCTAAACAAAAGTTATTGTGGAAACAAATATAAAAGTCGCTTTTTTGGCCCCTTTAGGGCCCCTAATTTCTAAACAAAAAAAAGAGGGGACACCAAAAAGCAGCACACCCCTTCCTTTTATTGCAAGTAACATTACTACAAAGTTTCATAGCATTTGGTCACCCAAAGCAAAAATTATTGTGGAAACAAATAAAAAAAATAGGGCATGTAATGGGACATTAAATGATACCCTGCCACATTATAATATCAAAAGTTCATAAAATTTGATTTCAAAGTGGCCTATCCCGAAAACTGTTTTTCGGATCATGCTGGAAATTGCACTTGACCTGTATTTTATTGTACTCAATAGCTGTACTAAATATCACTTGAATCCCATGACGCGTTTTCAAGTTATTGGTCGGAAACTCAAAATTTCATGAAATTTGATTTTTCAAAGTGGCCTATCTCGAAAACTATTGTTTGGATCATGCTGGAAATCGAACATGACCTGTATTTTTTTGTACTAAACAGCTGTGCAAAATATGATTCAAATCCTTTGACGCGTTTTCAAGTTATTGGTCGGAAACCTTCGGTGGATGGACGGACGGACGGACGGATGGACAGACACTGAAAAAAACTGAGGATATAACATAATACCCTGCCACTTCGTGTGGCGGGGTATAAAAATCGCTTTTTTGTCCCCTTTTGGGCCACTAATTTCTAAACGAAAATAAAAAATGATCCCAAATGGGGATGTGCACATCTTCAATATATTTGTAACCACTGTGTATAATTTCAGAAAGATCTAGTGTTTGGTTTTTGAGATTCAGATTACATGAGACAGGCACCCCATAGCCCTATGGACAGACTTGATGGACTGAGTGACCTGACTACTAGACCTGCTTTCGCTATTGGCGACCCAGGTAAAAACTTACTTAAGGGCTGTCCCAGAATAAAATGTGTGTGTGTGTGTGGGGGGGGGGGGGGGGGGGGGGTCGGGAGGCACTTTTTTCTTTACCCCACCACCCATCTGATAATAATTATTTTTTTATATCATTGTTTCTGAACAAAATCTTTCTCAAACACCCACCACCCACCATATATGTATTAGAAGTTCCTCCCGACCCCCCCCCCCCCCACAAGTAGAATTATGGAGCAGCCATAAACCTTAATCATGTTAATGTAAACATGACTGACAGATACAAACATTCTATGCCTCTGTTCTTTCATACATGTAGGTGGTAGATAAGACATGGTGTGATTGCAGTTTATATACATTACAAGTATTATCAAATGCCCCTTTGCAGAACCTTAGGGGATTTTTTAAAGACTTTTTGACTTTTCGTTATTTCAATCTGATTTCATATAAAATATGATAACAATAAGTGTTTCACATTTCAATTGAATGAGTTTGTTTATTGCACATATGTAGATTGCTAAAAGAGCTTTTAGTGCATAATTTTATTATTAGTATTGCATGTCTTCAATTTTTAGTAGAAAAAAAAAATGCAACTAGAAAAGGCAATGCCAATGTTTAAATTAAAAGACTTATTCATTATCATCATAAAACTTCAGGTAGCTGAGGTGTTAGCGCCTCCAAGATGCATGGAAAAATTTATTTAAAATTGTAGAAAAAAATCCTGAAAACTGTATTTAATTTTCATAAAATTTTCTAAGTCTTATTGGCTAAAACTTTGGTGAAAATCTAAAAATCAGAAAAAAACACTAACTTAAATTTGTAATTCTTCATGATAACTTTCATACCAAAAACAAGCTCAATATCTGCAAGTATGTGGAAAAAAATCTGCCAAACTTATTTTCATGAAATTTTCTAAGTCCAACAGCCATAATTTTGTTGAATATCATCAGACCAGAACCAAATGCAAACATGATCTGTAACTCATCATGATAGACTCACATACCAAATCTCAGCTCAATAATAACCTTGTGGCAAATTAAGTCCAGAAAACTTGCGAATAGATGGACGGACAAGGGTAAAACAATATATCCCCATGACCCATAGTTGTGGAGGCATAATTTCATTTAGTCTAATATATATATTTTACAAAGGACAAGAAAAGTAACACAAATGACTCATTTGACTCAATTCTATATACATGATAAACAATCTAGACACATTTATGTGACAAAAAGTTGACAAAATATTAAATAACAAACAGATGCTACAATAAATCATCAACATGGCTTTCTAAGTAAGTATCAATTGTCTTCATTTCATCCATATTGTTAATGTCTTTTATGGCCTGAAAAAAAAATGTGATGCTTCATAAATTGTGTAAGCAGAATAAGTTGTAATTGTACTTCGCAGGGAAAAGTAACACTACCCAAACGAAAGCTCTTCTTTTGAGGATCCTAGGATGGTGTTGTGGTTACAACCTCTGTTCTGTTAGCTAGGCTCATACGCCATAGATGTCCCAAATGTTGTGAGTTCGATCCTCACTGAGGGCACTCAAAAAATAAAAATCTGTTTGTCAGATGATTTTCAGGGTTGAAATTACAGTAACATTGTTTGATTATATACTAGACATTCATATCTAATAGGTATACATATATTGTTATAATGTTGGGTCAAAGAAAGATAACTCTATTCAAGTTCTAGTCCTCAGCACAAATAAAATCGTAATTTGATTATATTCAATAATTGCTTTTAATACTTATATAATATGTTTATATATAATAAGCCTGTATTTTCTTTTCATCTGTATGTTGTTTTGTTATTTTGTATTTGTGTTTTGATGATCAATCAATATTTGGTCTTTATATCAATAAAATTGCTAATTTACTTAAATACTTACACCTTAGAAGGGAACATATTGAATGGTTTTGATGTGCAGCATTAAGAGACAATCATGTACATACATTTATTTTGCATTATAAGTTGAAAATGTGAAGATAATAGAAAAAATAAGCTTTGAAAGTCTGACGACTAGAAAGATATACAGTGTTCTCGATAGGCACATACATCGGGCGCAGCGCCCGCCCTTGATTCAATGACACCCTTGCCTTTTTGCTGACCAATGTGCCCTTTTTTACGGCGCCCTGCCCTTTTGTTGAATATCATGCCCGTTTTTACAGCGCCCTGCCTTTTTTCAGGTCGATTACATATTTACGATTGCCGCCATCTTTGTTATTAATCAACTTCCTTGTGTATATTTAACGCGCAACCTAATTAGCATATAGTTGTTTTCCTTGGTATCAATCAAAAATGACTAATGTGATCAGCTGTTAACTTGGTGATTAGTAATTATATGATTTGCAATAAAAGGGAGTTTTGAATAAGTTTTTACTTTATAACAATCAAAATGCCGACCAAAGAAAGACGTCTCAAGGAACAAACTAAAACAAGGAAATGTGTCAAGATGACACTGATGCCCCGCTAGCAAATAAAATAAAACTGTTATTTTTACCAAATTTGCTAAGTCCATGGGCCCTAATTTAGGTCAAAATCAGTGGACCGGAACGAAACTCGAACTTGACCTGTAACTCATCATGGTAGACTCACATACCAAAAATCTTTTGAATATATGCAAGGATGTGGAAAAAAAGTGCGGAAAACTTTTTTTTTACAAAATTTGCTAAGTTCAAGGGCCGTAATTTAGGTCAAAATCAGTGGACCGGAACGAAACTCAAACTTGACCTGTAACTCATCATGGTAGACTCACATACCAAAAATCTTTTGAATATATGCAAGGATGTGGAAAAAAAGTGCGGAAAACTTTTTTTTCTCAAAATTTGCTAAGTTCAAGGGCCGTAATTTGGAACAAAATCAGTGGACCGGAACGAAACTCGAACTTGACCTGTAACTCATCATGGTAGACTCACATACCAAAAATCTTTTGAATATATGCAAGGATGTGGAAAAAAAGTGCGGAAAACTTTTTTTTTACAAAATTTGCTAAGTTCAAGGGCCGTAATTTAGGTCAAAATCAGTGGACCGGAACGAAACTCGAACTTGACCTGTAACTCATCATGGTAGACTCACATACCAAAAATCTTTTGAATTATGCAATGATGTCGAAAAAAAGTGCGGAAAACTAAAGTGTGACGGACGGACGGACGGAAGGACGAACGGACCGAAAAACTATATGCCCCCCAACAAAGTTGGCGGGGCATAAAAATTGCAACTGAGAACAAAAGTTTGACATCGTACTTCACAACCTAAGTGTGTTTGCTAGTCTCCATGTTCTTTTAATTTACAGTAATTTAATTTTTTTCAAAATTTTTGTCAACATGTTCTTTTAATTTTTTTAAAAGTTTGTCAACAACATAAATACACTGCAGCTATAATGGAAAATCAGAAACCCGCGTCTTTAAGCGGATGAAAAGGGATTTTAATTACTTATTAGATAATCGTTAATACCGCGATCGCCACGTCTTTAGATGGACGTTTTCTATTTATCGTGGAAATCATAGTCTGCTGTTTATTTTATCGATGAGTAGTTTCATTAGTGAATATATAAGGTTACAATCGGGTTTAACAAAACTTTTTATTAAAGTTTGATGATCTAATCAAGTCCGTCGCTCGTCAAATCGGTTTGTTTGATCTTTTCTTTTATTACCTTTTATTAAATGCCTCGTGTAGATTGGAGAATCTCTGATTGGCAAAATAAAATGCCCCATTCAGATTGGAAAATCAATATTTTAGTTTTTCATTTCATTGGATGTTCCACAATTGAAAATAACTTTATGGGCGGAACTAATCAGGTAAGTAGGTGTGAATGACAGGTAAATTGTATGAAGGCGGCGCTTGTGTATTAAAAGTTACCAACTCAAAAAATGCTGACACCTGTGGTTTTATTATCGCCAGCCTGACCAGAGATCATTAATTTGTACATGAACCTTATCATCAACCTAATTACTCTGCTAATTACTGTTACCTGTCAGCTTTATTCAACTGATGGTCACTGATTAAAATATTTCAATAGATGTAAATTTGAAAAGTTTTTAATAATTATGATTGTGCTATAAGTTATATAATTATTGAGAAAGACACGTAAAATTGGTCAAGCAATGATTGACATAAAAATTCGTAATGTGTATATAATATGAATTTTAAACTTAGACTTTTTTTATTTTTTGACCCGTAAAAGCGGTCATCATCGATGTTATAGAATTTAAAAACGAAAGAATATGGAATATGCCAGAAAGACACGATCCACAAATTGAAAAATCTTCATTGCCGTCAGTTAATAGTATACATCTAAAAACCTAATTTGAAAGGCTATGTTGTATTCAATTTGAAGCATATTTTATAAAAGAATTAGATTTAAAATAAAAGAGAGAGAAAAAGAGACTGATCAAGATTTAGGATCAAGAAAGAACCGTCGGCAGTTCGGACTTCCATGTAGTTTTATTTCAAAAATCAATTATTGAAATCGGTGATGTATTAAATAAGTTTTTACGTTTTGAAATTAAAAGATTTTACAACTGTAACTGGAAAAGAAAAAGAATTAAGTCATATAAAGACCTAGACGAAATTTGTCTTTCTTTTAGAGCAAGCGTCTTGCAGTTTCAGCAAGTCTGTCGGTCCTGTGTAATGCGAGCAAGATTTACTCTTGAAGTTTATAAGTATAACTTTCCACTTTGACTTATTCATATATACGTGTGAATCACAAAACGGAGAAACAAAAATACCATTTTACGTGAAATTTGTAATTTTTTCTTAATTATTATAATCACCTATCGGAAAATGCAGATGTAATATTTTACGCGATACGTTTGATGAATCAAAATTGTTTTAGACTAGTAACTTACGCTTTTGTAACGAAATTTAATACAAGTGAAATTATTGCAGCAATTATTTTTTGTTATCTTATAAATAGGACAATTCTTTATAATTTTTCAATTTGTAAAAGACGGAAGTGAAAGACTTGCGACAAAGTGAACTGCAGCGCATTTTCATTCTTTTAAAAATGACAACGACCTTGGCTGAAATGAGGTCTTTATGATTAAGATTTCAAGAAAGTTTTAAAAAGATTTATGTAATAAACTTATATGAAAGAAAAAATTATTTCAAACTGATTAAAAATCGAAAAAGACAGGAGCCAAAATTAACTTTAGCACGGCATTTTCATTCTTTTAACAATGACAGCAATCTGGGCTGAAATGAGAATATGGACAATCTGTAATTATGATGAAAACTTAAGAAGTTTTTATCTAATAATCTTATATGAAAGGAAATTCATTTCAAACTGATTTGAAATGGAACAAGACAGGACCCAAAGTCCGGGACTTGCACCAAATTATGTAAATTTGACCTTGATGACACTTTGATGCTCGGACCAACAGCAGTGCACAACAGGGGTTTACCTACCGTTTCCTGTGTATAATACTTCAGACCCACATGCTAATTATTATCTGGATTACGTAATTTGTAAGGTGGTCTCCCGTAGGGTAGGCCATGGCGTGGCCAGGTATAATTCACATCTGCTAAATTTGTTTGTTTATTCTACGAAGTAAATAATAGTGCCAGTGGAATTTTCCATTCGAGCTTTTGTGGGTGTGTCTAAATTCTAATCAGGGAAATCTTTGATTGGAGCATCCTTCAATTGATTTACCTGTCATCGTCTGCAACAATAACTTCAACTCCAGGTGCGTGAGAATATTTTTATCTCACCGGTCAGTCACCTTTCATCTTTAAATATCTTAAGGAATGATTGACAGGTGACAATTACAAAGGAATGTGGTTCCAGATAAAACAACTGAGGCTCTTAATGGGGAATGAAAACTTTTTAAAATCATTGACCATTTTTAAACAAATACTTCCATTAAAAGTAACAACATAACTTAGCTGTACAAATGTTTTTTTACAAGTAAATCAGTATATATGAAAGCAACCTATTTAAACATCTAAAAATACTTTTAATTAGAAAAAACCCAAGTGTCTATCAAACGAACATTTGTTTCTGCATTAATATATCGCATATCCATTTTCAACGTGGATTTCTTCGCGGACATCGTTTTACAATCCACGATGATTTTATCGATGGCCGTCAAGGACAGTCCATTATGAGTTAATGGTCGCCTTCACGACATCACGGCTTTGATTAATCCGTGTTAGCTGGAGTGTAAAAGCTTATTTGATTTATTTAATTTTTTTTTTTTTTTTTAATTTTAATAAATACTTGATAGTTTACTTACTGATCTCTACATTTTTTTGTAGAATCAGGGGTGACGTCTCTGACAATTCTTTAAACAGAAAAGAAATAGATTGTGATACTGATAGTACGGAATCGCCCCGAAAAAGACACAAAAGTGGTCATAAAGTTGGATTTCAAAGCACATGGAAAACAAATAGAAATGATGGATTTAGCAGAACATTTCAAGCTTGATAGTGACGACTTATCTTTTCAGTGGACTTTCATTGGAGATTAATCAAGCTGGGAATAGATCTATAAGCAACAACATCACAGTATTATTAAACCCTATCCTTGGTTTATCAGAGATGTATCAACATATTCTTAAATTAATGAGTGTAGCTGCTGTACTTCCATTAAGTACAGCTGAGGTAGAGAGAGTTTTCTCTCAAATAAAACTAATTAAAAATGACCATAGAAGTAGACCGAAGCAATCTACATTAGAAAATATTTTACACATCAAGTTAAACTGCAACAAGGACATGTTTAACTACATTCTTAAAAAGGTTGTAGATGCCTTCTTTAAAGTTAAACAAAGGAGATTGTGCCATATTTAACTCATTAAATCACTTTTATGTGTCCGTTTGATTTTATCTATTTTTATATTCTAGAACAGTATTTTTAATGACATTTGACATTTTTATTGCAGATATTGTATGTAGACACATATAAAATGTACCTAAAAAAAATAAAAATTAACATATTTTATATTTAAGGTGTCCTTTTTATCCCTAGCACCCTGCCCTTTTCAAATCCTAGCTAGAACACTGATATCACACCTTACTTAAAGAGGGTTGCTGGCAACAGTGTAACTGATCAAACTTTATTATCATGATTTAGATGTGAATTCAATAAAATTGGAGGGTCATTTTTGTAGGAATTTTGGGAAAAACATCAAAATTTAAGGGTCAAAATTATTTTTTGAGACTAAAATACCCTCATTTTGGGGTTAATGGAAACCATGGGCAAGAATATTTTAAACTACTTCAATAGAGTCCTGACAGTAGTGTAAAATAATATTCAAAATAATGCACAAAAAGAATCTACAATTTAAATTAGAATGTATGTCTCCAGTGTTTTATGTTTTGAAGATGAGTTTATGGAGTTATGGGCATAAAGCACTATAGGTTGAAGATGCATGCAAAGTATCAAGAGTTTGCTGCATGTAGACAAAACTTTAGTGATGCCTCTTGACTGTAATAACAATTGTTTGTTATTATGTGTTTTCTAATAACTATGGCCTGTTATTACAGATAACAGTGAACACTTCAAACCCCATGTCATTGATTTGGTATGATTGATTGTAAATGTGGTTATCAAATTGAGAAACAATTGGTTAATTCTATAAATTAAGTCACTGCGCAAAAATGTAGAGAGATCCTAAGAGGCTAATTCAAGCATAAAATGGAATGATTGCTTCAAAAATTAACCACCATATGTTATTACAGATTCAGAAAATTATACATAATCAAGAGAAGACAACTCAAAAAACCAAACTCTAATAACACATGACTGTTATTTTTCTGTAATAACTTATTTAAGTTTATATGCCCCTGACTGTTAATAGAATTTAAAAAGAAGGACATGTAGGAGAACCAGAAATCTAATCCCGGGATATGACCCATGCTGATGCGGCATACCAAAGATTAAAGGTGTTAGTACGATTTCATTAAAAAGTTGCTGAGAATACTACTCAAAATTAAATATTTTACACAACTTGCATTTTCACTTTTAGAAATTGATCCAAAAACATAAGTCAAGTTTTCTATCTCTGTTCTGTTTTGAGAGATCTGACTGTCTCTTAATGTTTCTTTGCCTCCAGCGGTGACATCACTGCTTACCTGTGACCATTTTTCTGATATTCTGTCTGTTTTCTGTTTTGTTTTTATCAATTTCTTCTGTTTCTTTTCATGAGCTTCTTTTAACATCTTGTTGATAGATTCCAGTTCTACCACCATCTTTTCTAACTTCTGTTTGTACTTCAGTTTTACTGGCATAACATGGGCCATGCTGTCTTTGGAAACATCACCTGAGGGTCTCCTAAAATTTAATTAAAAAGACTGAACATTCTTACTTTATACATGTACTAGTTTATAAACATGATAAAATTAATTATTCAATACTATCTCAACATTTTAAGTTAATGACAAATTAGTAGTTATGTGTTTCATAAAAAGCAAGAGCAAATACTATAATCATTTACTGCATATAGAATAATTATATAAATGCAATTCTCATGATTCTATGTTTCATAAACTATCTTTAAATAATTTAATTTGGTATGTAACGCTCAATTTGATTGGTTGGACCAACCCATGTTATTTTGTATAATATGGTTTGGTCTTGTGACGTCACTAACATCTTCATCCGCCACGGCATTTTCGAAATAGTCCCTATGATTTTTTGTTGTTGAATATTTGATAGTTAATAAAAATCTTACGAAATTAAATTATAAGGAATGACTTTAATAGTTGGTCATTTTATAGGGATATAAAATGGGAAGGGGTCGTTTTACGCTCTACATAAAGCGCTTCGCGCTCTATTAAGCGAAAAAAGACCCTACCCATTTTATACCCGTATAAAATGGCCAACTATTAAAGTCATTCCTTAAATACATTTATCCCTAATCATAAACTTGTGTAAGCCTTGACAATGAATGTTCTCCAACAAAAATGACTGTGATATACATGTAGCTATAGGGGCACTTTATAAAACCATAACAAACAAAACATTCTAACCAATTAAGCAATATTTTTAAATGAATAATTTTGCATTCTAATACGCAATGTATACCATTTTTGTGTTTTCTGTAGACATCTAGTGCAAGATAAAATAGATGCCATTTATGATTTTGATGGTTTTAATTGTGCACAAAATATTCTGTAACATGCCAGTTTTAGTGTTTATTAAGTAACAGTGAATTGGACTATGTCTTTTATATGTATTTATGGAAATTTAAACATGCTATCATACCATCCTTTCACATTTTGATCACCAGAAGATTTAGCTATCAGTTCATCAAGTTCATTCATTAAAGCAGGAATATTTTCTTCTACAAATATCTGATTGACCTCCTCCTGTAAAAAGTACCAATGATATGTATTAAATTAGAGTTGTGTGTTAAATTTATTAGTTTAAACATATTTATTTACCCTGGATTGGGAAACAAGCTTAATGCTTATATTAATCCCTCTCCAGCTAGCAGATTGCGAGTGTGGCCTTGGTAGCGGCCCCCATTGAGTCTACTCTTATCGAACTCTGCAAAGGGGTTTTTAACGTGCATGGAGTATTGCTCTCCCATACACGGGACAAACTTTTTTTGTCCCTTCCGAAGGACTAGCATCGGTTCTTGAGACCATAACTAACATGAGTAACATACACAATTAGCCTTTAAAAGACTGTATGTAAACCAATTCATTTTGGTGACCACTATATTTTGCATTTTTGTGTCACAAGGTGATTTTGCAGCTATTTTATTATTATTTTTGCAAATCTTCTTCAAAATTATTGAATACTATTACTTTGAAAAGAGCTTATTAAGTTGGAAGTTTCATTTTTTTCATTTAGGGTTTCCCCAGAAATTTTAAATACATGTAGCATCACATTTTACACAAGTCATATTTAATTTTTATCATGCTATTATGACTATCATGACAGACTTACATGTACATGTATAGACACCATATTTAAAGATTAATTTTTGTGTATATGTATCAATACACTGCTTACATGAGTGATGTGTGTATTACTTCACGAAAGATATGCAAAGTTTGAGAGAAATACAAGTACAGTGTACAAGTTTACCATAACAATTGCAAGTGTACAGTGTACAAGTTTACGATAACAATTGCAAGTTAAGTGTACTTACATTAAAATTTGACTCAATTTGATTTTTTAATTCAAGGTACAAAGTTCTAAACGCCTCGGGATTCTTTTTGTAAACTGGATGAAAATAGTGTTTTAACCTTTCATACCTGTAAAAAAACCAAACAACATGAACAATAAAAATTTAAATTCTAACTAGCCATGTATAGCAAATGAATGTAGGAAAAAAATTCACAGGAAAAAAAGTCACGGAAAAAAAGTCATGGAAGAAAAGTCACAGTGGACAAGTCCCAGCACAACATATACATAAAGTCATAAACAATGTACAAAAAGAAAATAAATACATGTACATGCACATTATTTGGAAGAAGTTTTTGTCACGTAGCTGTATAGACTTTGTGAATTATTATATATCTGTCATGTTATTAACAGGGATGAAATAATCTCAATGGTGATTTCCCTCTGATCAGAGACATTTGTTACATACATTTTATGTAAAATGTACATGTATATATCATGTATAATAATATGCTACAGGGCATCTTGAAATCCAGGGCATCATGAAATTCCACATCGTCCTAGGGGAAAGTGGAATTCAAACTTACACTGGATTTTGTATAGTGTGATTTGGAATTCCAATTTCCCCTTGGAGAACTGGGGATATCCCGTATTGTCCTAGTGCAATTCGGAATCGTTTTAAAAAGGGTAATTTGGAATCGCACTAACAATTGCTCATAGGGCTACC